>JASAND010006604.1:0-114415 GCA_030248195.1 Trissonchulus latispiculum
TAAAAGCAAACTTTAGTACCCGAACAGCCTGAGCACACTTATACGTCACAAAAGTGGAGCATCTTTCGTTTCAGCAAGGCAGTCGCCTAACTTAAAGCGGTCAGTATGATTGCCGACAACTGTATTTCCGGAGCTGACGTCACCAAGGGGAATCGAGAGGCGGAGCTCGCAACTGCTTGATCTTTTGTTGTATCGGCAGGTCTTTTGCAGTCTAGAGCAGTATAGGATTGATGTAGCGGAACAATTGTGTATACCACCTTTCAGACGAATTCAAACTTAGGCTTGGTTCGAGTGTGCCTGGGTGGTTCAATCGGAAGAGCATTAGCCTGCACCGTTGGCCTACATTGGCCCAAAGGTTGTGGGTTGGATTCCCACCTCAGGCCAGGACTCTTTGGGTCGGAAGTGCTGCAGTGATACCCATTTTTCTTTTGTCTACTATTCTTTGTATTTTCTTTTCTATTTCTCTATTGATTATGTCGTTCCGACAGCATCTGTGGGGGAGCTGTGCTGAGATAAAGTCAGGAATCGACGATCACATTATATTTTGCGGTGTCTGTTCCATCGACTCAACTCTGTTCTATTCTATTCTGCTGTACCAATTCTAACTTTGCTATTATAGATTTAGTTGTCGGGAAGAATAAGTCATCGCAAAACACTAATCTAATTGAAGCTAAACCACAAAATATATGTATTGAACCTGTCTTATATAATATATTTACGTTGTCCCGAACATTTTTTATCAAAAGGCCAAAGCTGTAACCGTTATTATTTTTAACAGCCACGTCTACTATCTTGATGGACAACGGCATACAGTCCACCCAAAACGTTCTGGACCGGCTCCACATCATCGCCAACTGTCACCGTCTGTCCTCACAAATAGTGTTGATGATTGGCCGGACTTTCAGCAGGTACCCATTCATCATTTCGGATTTTCATACTTTTTAGCCTTAAAACGGCAGCTGTTTCCAGTAATAAAATCAGGGGTCTATACAGCTCAAAATTATAGTATCATCATATTATCATCATAAATTTGTGCTTAACACTCAATGCATCAGATGTGATCCAGTACTGATACTGTTTCACAGGAATGAATCGTATAAAATTAGTGGTTGTGTTTTCATTATCCTTTTGCTTTCAGATATGCAGTACGAAAGATTGTCATTTTTTCAAAGAATTTTACTCAAAGCAAGAGTGTTCGGACAGTGGATGCGACAAGAGCATATGCTTAGAAAGGCTTGGATGCTACGTATGCTCAACATGCTTTCAAGGCATAACGATAGAGGAATGCCGTCGTCAAGGATGCATTAACTGTCAAAAGGAACGTTTTGGTTGCAGAATCTGCGCTGACCCTCCAAAGCCCCCTAAAAAGCCAACTATCATTGACACTACGGACAGTCGACAGAAACATGACGAATCCAAACAAAACTCCAGTAATAAAAAGATAGTAATCATTGTGGTAAGCGTGGTTGGTGGTGTGATTTTTCTTGTTTTGGCAAGTTTCCTAATACTCTATTTCTGTGGCATTGGCAGAAATAAGCCTATGACAGATGATTGGAGAAAAAAGCAGAAAGAGTTGAATGTGGTTGCAGGTGGTCCTCGACCACCACCGGCCTCCACAACACCTGTTGGTCCAGCCGTACCACCTGGTTACATCGGCAATCAACCTTATAGACCTGGCTACCCAGCTCACCTTATATGCCTCAACCGCCTCCTGGATACGGCTACTAAATGCAGCCAAACTGCCCTCCCCATTTACGCCTTCGTTGAACGCTATTATGTATTCTTGGTTGAACTGACGATTTGTCGGACAAATAAAATCGTAGAAATTAGGCAACCGGACAGTTACTATTTGCACAAACCTATTAAAAGCTGAAATAAATAGACTATAAGCTAAAGTAACAGATGAAACAAACTACATATAGAGTTCAAATAAACAGACCAGAAACTAACCTGTAATTTTGAATATGCGATGGTGAGCAAAGCATCTGGTCACATCTCTTTCTCTCCTCGGATTTCATCCCTGGAGTGCATATCACATAAACGTAAGATAGGTTGAGATTTCCAAAGGTATACATGTACATATATATAATTTATATATATATATATATATATATATATATATATATATATATATATATATACTGAAATTTACACTTACAGTTGATACTACTCGAGAACGGCTCTGAACTTTTATCGACAGTGCAATGCCGGCGTCAAGGTTGCAAGGTATTTCCTCATGATCAAATTCTACGGTAGACCAGAGTTGTATGCGGGCCGCGGGTACCCGCGGGTACCCGCGGGTACCCGCGGGGCGGGGCGGGGCGGGCCGAATTTTACTACCCGCGCGGGCCGCGCGGGCCGATGCGGGCCGATTTCTGGCTACTTTCCTGGGCTACTTTTGCTTTCTAGAAATTTCATACATTCCAAATCATATGCAAAAGGAGGCAATATTTCCGATTTTTAAAGACTATTTGACTTCGTTATTACCATTCGATACGTTCAGTATGCACCAGAGATGGACGCGGGACGAAATTTTTCGTCCCGTCCCGTCCCGTCCCGCAATCAATTTGTTTGTCCCGTCCCGCGGGATCCCGCAAATTTGATAATGCCCGTCCCGCAAAATCCCGCATAATTTCTTAATTGTCTCATTAGCTAAAATTAATGGTAATTAACACTAATTTAATATGAAAATTTAAAATAAGTTTGTTATGTAAACTTTACGCTATTTATTTTTCTTTGCTAAGATGCACAATATTGGCCAAATTGGCCAAATAAAATCAAATTTAGCGGAATCAGAAAATTACTGCCATACACAAACGATGGAACCGGGTCACCGTGTCAATTTGGGCCACTTTTCGGATCGGGTCACTGGGTCACCTGGTCAAGAGCTTAGATCCGGCCTTGTTCCGGTTTTCTTAATTTCCAACAGATTATTTCTCAGAAATTTTTGGTTTAAAACTAAAACCTTTAGGCCTAGTTTCAATGTGATGCTGATCCATGATTTGCATGTTTTAAAATTTAACTTGCTCATAATTTCCGCAGCTTGAGATTTGTTCAATATGGTTTCTAGCAGAATAGTGTTTGTTCTTATCGGTTCCATTATTGCATTGCATAGATCTGTTAGAACTAGCTGCTTTGCAAGTTATAACTGATTAAATTAAGCAATGCAAATAAAGCCAAGTTTCAAAAGTCTGTAGCCTTGTCCAGTCCTTAAGTTAAAAATCAAAACCTTGACTGGTTATATATACATGATGAACACTTTATACAACTTTGAAAATCATTTACATTACCTGCATATACTCAAAATTAAACAATAAACTGTCAATCAGAAAATATACGCAAACCAGCACAGCGAATGAAACTTAGATTACCTTAAAACTAAATTTTATAGAATAAATTTGAAGTGTGACTGTAATGTTTTGAAAACTGTTATCTAGGTTTCTTAAAAACTTCCCTAATTTTGAAGTAAATATATATATAAGAAATTTTTGTCCCGCGGGATTCCGCGGGACGAAGGTTGTCGTCCCATTCCGTCCCGTCCCGCGGGATCCCGCGGGCTCCCGCGGCCCGCGTCCATCTCTGGTATGCACTATATATATATATACATACTCAGTTGGCATTATCAGCGGATCGAGTATTAACCTTATGTGTATGACTTAAGTATTATTGTTTTTGCACATAAATATAAATCCATGATAACGTCTTACTGAAGTTCCACAGCAAAATGGGTCTTATCTCGATTACCCCCTCCCCACTACCACTCAAAATCCTTAAAGCTTGACCAAATCAGCTAAAATTTGTTAGGGATATGTTTTCGACTACGCAGTTTAAATATCGCAAAATTTTTCGATTTCGTGAAATTAGTTTTTTCGATTTCTAAGGGGGGACCAAGGTAAACCGAAAAATTTTTGTCTTCGACTTTGCTGAAAAGTTGTATTGGCGTTTTCGTGGTCGTAGCACAAGAACCTGAAGTCCGTTTTTCGATTCAGCTTTTCGTTAGCTTAATATAAGTTTTCGTTTTAAGCTTAAGTTGCAGGCTTATGCTGAGCTAACGAAAAGCTGAATCGAAAAAACAGACTTCAGATTCGAGTTCTATAAACCCTATATACCCTAGAAAACCCCTATATACAACTTTTCAGCAAAATCGAAGACACAAAGTTTTTCGGTTTTCCTTGGTCCCCCTTTGAAATCGAAAAATTTGTATTTCGCGAAATCGAAAAAATTGTATTTCGCGATATCGAAACATTTTGCAATATTTGAACTCATCATAGTTGAAAACATGCCTATACCAAATATTATTTCATTTGCTTAAGTTTTAAGGATTTTGAGTGGTGGAGGGTAATCGAGACAAGACCCCAGGGCGTTATGGAGAAAACTGTCTGTGTTTGCTACGGCGCCGCCGCTTTCAAAACCAATTTTCATTTTTCATACAATTAACAGGTGGTTAGTTAAGCTCGTTAAGTGCTGATACTCACTGTCAAGGATATATGCGACAAACATTTGAAGAAATGAGCTAAATCCCTGCCCAAAAAAATTTCATGGTGTACCCTTTAGTTAAGGGAATAAGCTTTTGTTACCACTTTAAGAACAGTAAATTGGTAGACAACTAAGTTCAAATCAGACGCACAGAAAAATTTGCGGGATCCGGAAATCTTTCAAAATATATACATCAGTTTTGATGCTCAGGAACTAGATAGGTAGCAATTTTTACGTGCGGGTACCTGCGGGCCGGTTTACGGGTGTGCGGGCCGCGGGCCGGCGTGTTGCGGGCCGCGGTCATGAGGTGCGGGCTGCGGGCCGGGCGCGGGCCGGAAAAACCGGCCCGCATACAACTCTGCGGTAGACTACTGTGTGGACAGACCTGGATTCGGAAGGGGGTAACCAAATCCGTCTGGCCCTCGACTGGTTCTGAGCTTTGCAATTTGAGATTTCATGGGCTATTATCTCAGCATTCGGTTGGTCCGGAAGTCAAATAATTTTTATTAAAATAATTTTTGGTCTATTCCTAACATGCATCAACCTCAAATTACTTCATGCCTGTTGTAATTTTTGAAGGATAGCGTTTTAAAAATGGGCTAATTTTGCTTTTTTAGCTTTGCTTTTGCTTGCTAATTGTTAAACCGGATATGAGATTTGATCCCATACGCTTAGCTTTGTCGCACGCAATATAGCCTATTTATGAAACATTTTTAAACCGCTATCATTCAAACATTACAGCAAACATGAAGTAACTTGAGGTTGATTCTTTTTAGGGGTAGACAAAATATAATTTTAATGAAATAATCTGACTTCCGGACTAACCGGATACTGAGATAATAGCCCATGAAATTTCAAATTTCAAAGCCAAGGACCGGAAATCGACCGGATATTTGATTACTTTGACACCATTAAAATGAAAGTTGCATTCCAAATATGCATTGTGCCAAAAACGAACATTTTTGATCAGCTATTCCGCGCACCAGACCGGAAAACCGATTTTCCGGTTTTTTCGAACCGGATATGACCATAGATCACACAATTTTGATCCGAATCGGACAAAATTTCCTATTCAGTCTAATTTCGACCTGAGGAATCCAAAAATTCAATCAGCGAAACTGTACGACCTACCCATCTTGCTGTACAAATTTTGTGACCTAGACATCCGGCTACCGGACATGGACCGGACGTGACCGAATTTTCGGAATTGTCTTGGGCCAAGGACCAATATACTAGAGCATTCTCTTTCTGAATCTGAAGCGTTTTTATCGATTTGGTATGCGGTAACCGGATATAGACCGGATATGATAGTTTTACCGGATTCTCCTCCTCCTCCTGAGGTTTCTAAAAATATATACTTTATACAGTTAACTTCAGGACAAGCGCTCACAGTTCTGTTCCAAGATTTTTTGATCAGACTTTAGTATGTTGGTCCTTGGTCCAAAGCATTTTCGAAATCGGATCACATCCGGTTCACGTTCGATAACCGGGTGTCTAAGTTACAAAA
This sequence comes from Trissonchulus latispiculum, assembly GCA_030248195.1. Classification (NCBI taxonomy): domain Eukaryota; kingdom Metazoa; phylum Nematoda; class Enoplea; order Enoplida; family Ironidae; genus Trissonchulus; species Trissonchulus latispiculum. The sequence goes on from JASAND010006604.1 coordinate 5,984, forward strand.
ACCGCACAGTCGCACATATTCGGGATTCGATTCAACGGGTTGAGTTCAACGGGTCGAAATTCTGTATACAAAATTTCGTCTGATTTGGGCCAATACAGCATGTTCCATGGTCGTATCCGGTTCGAAAAAACCGGAAAAAATGGTTTGTTCGAGTTGTGGTGAGGTGAGTTATTAGTTTTCGAGTTGTTTCGGGTGTGGTGAGTTATTCTATTCTGACAAAATTTTAGTCTGAGCACACTTCAGCGTCACAGAAATGGCGCATCTTTCGTTTCATCAAGGCAGTCGCCTAACTTAAAGCGGTCACTATGATTGCCGACAACTGTATTTCCGGAGCTGACGTCACGAAGGAAAATAGAGAGGCGGAGCTTGCTTAAGGGGGGGGGGCGACCAAACTTTTGCCCCGACTTTGTCCGATTGGCCTATTTTTTGGAGAAGTTATAGAGCATGGGTGCGGTCAAGAAAATACTTGGTCGTTGGTTCTTAGCTGCCTTCCAGCCATGCGCAGCCGTCGGGCTTTTGTGCCCGACCCCCCGTTTTTCACAACTACCAACATAATTAATTAATAATTTCTGCTGGATGCAAGACCCTAGCTTCAAGCTTGCCATTGCCAAATATGATTTCGCACATGTGCCCCTATCTGCTGAAAAATACTAGACGTCTGTATCTTATCTGCATCTCTGGGAATTACTCTTCAAAGTTGAAGTTTCGGCCAAAATTTTAAAATTTTTGGATAACGAAAGGAATATTTTATAACTGGTGCTAGCTATAAGGCTGTAATTTTGCATAAAAGGAGGCCCTATAGGAGTCCTCATTTGTGCCAAATGGCAAGAAATTCTGCAGCGTGAAAAAGTTTTATGCCAGCTTTAATCTTCAAAAATTGCCAAAATCGCCTTTTTTGGGCAATGTTACCCCAGAAATCGAAAAATTCAAATTTTTCGAAATTAAAATTTTTGAAATATTTGAACTCAGCTGGTCGAAAACACACCCACAAACGATTTCAGCTCGATTAGTGAAGGTTTGAGACTTCTATGGCTGCAGAAAGCCTCTACACAGGATCCAACAGACTGAAAATGGCAATTTTTGAAGATTAATGTTGACATAAAAAATTTTTCACGCGGCAGAATTTCTTGCTATTTGGCACAAATGAGTACTCCTATAGGACCTTCTTTTATGCCAAATTACAGGTTTATAGCTCGCGCCTGTAATAAAATATTCCTTTCGTTAGACAGAAATTTTTAAATTTTTGCCGAAACTTCAACGTTGAAGAGTAATTCCCTTAGATGCAGATAAGATACAGACCTCTAGTATTTTTCTGCGGATAGGGGCACATGTGCCAAATCACATTGGTGAATGGCAACCTTGCAGCTAGGGGTTTGCAGTCAGCAGAAATTTTTAATTAATTATGTTGGTAGTTGTGAAAAAGTGGGGGTCGGGCACATAAACGCGACGGCAGCACATTGCTGGAAGGCAGCTAAGATCTGAGTACCCGGTACTTTTTTGACCCCACCCATGCTCTAAGTCTTCGCCAACAATTAGGCCAATCGGACAAATTCGGGGCACCCCCATTTTAGTCGCCCCCCCCTTAATCTTTTGTATCGACAGGTCTTTTGCAGTCTTGAGCGATATCGGGTTGATCTACTTGAGGAACAACCGTACATACAGACCTTCAGATGATTTCAAACTTAGGCTTGGTTCGAGTGTGCCAGGGTGGTTCAATCGGAAGAGCATTAGCCTGCATCTTTGGCCTACTTTGGCCTAAAGGTTGTGGGTTGGATTCCCACCTCAGGCCACGACTCTTTGGGAAGGAAGTGCTGCAGTGACACTCTTTTTTCTTTTGTCTACTATTCCGTAATTTTTTATTTCTCTATTGGTTTTGTCGTTCCGACAGCATCTGTGTGGGAGCTGTACTGGGACCGTCGATCACATTATATTTTGCGGTGTCTGTTTCATCGACTCAACTCTGCTCTATTCTATTCTGCTTTGCTATTACAGAATGCAGATCATCGCAAAACACTAATCTAATAGAAGCTAAACCACAAAATATATGTATTGAACCTGTCTTAAATAATGTATTTACGTTGTCCCGAACATTTTTTATCAAAAGGCCAAAGCTGTAACCGTTATTATTTTTAACAGCCACGTCTACTATCTTGATGGACAACGGCATACAGTCCACCCAAAACGTTCTGGACCGGCTCCACATCATCGCCAACTGTCACCGTCTGTCCTCACAAATAGTGTTGATGATTGGTCGGACTTTCAGCAGGTACCCATTCAACATTCCGGGTTTTCAAACTTTTTAGCCTCAAAACGGCAGCTGTTTCCAGTAATAAAATCAGGGGTCTATACAGCTCAAAATTATAGTATCATCATATTATCATCATAAATTTGTGCTTAACACTCAATGCATCAGATGTGATCCAGTACTGATACTGTTTCACAGGAATGAATCGTATAAAATTAGCAGTTGTGTTTTCATTATTTTATTGCTTTCAAATATGCAGTACGAAAGATTGTCATTTTTTCAAAGAATTTTACTCAAAGCAGGAGTGTGTTGATAGTGGATGCGACGGGTCCATATGCTTAAAACAGTTTGGATGCTACAGATGCTCAACATGTGTTCAAGGCATAACGATAGAGGAATGCCGTCGTCAAGGATGCATTGACTGTCAAAAGGAACGTTTTGGTTGCAGAGTGTGCGCTGACCCCCCAAAGCCCCCTAAAAAGCCAAATATTACCGACACTACGGCCAGTCCACACACTACGGACAGTCCACAGAAACTTGAAGAATCCAAACAAAAATCTATTAATAAAAAGATAGCAATCATTGTGGTAGGCGCGATTGGTGGTCTGATTTTTCTTGTTATGGCAATTTTCCTGATACTCTACCTTTGTGGTATTGGAAGAAGTGAGAGAGTATCCTATGACTGGAGAGAAAAACAGGAGTATCTGAGTGTGGTTGCCGGTGGTCCTCGACCCCCAGCAACCTCCATAGCATCTGTTACTCCAGCCGTACCACCTGGAATGGACAGTGGTCAGCCTTATCCGTCTGAGGCTACTTCTATGCCACAACTGCCACCCGGATACGGCTACTAAAGATCAGATTAAGGATTGTTCGCAGTTCGATGGATTTTGGGCTGAACCTTATCTACGCGATTGATAGATCAGGCGAAACTGCATTGAAACTACATAGCTCAAATTACATACTGTATACTAAAAGAATGAATATTAGTTTAGAGTACATGGTTAATTGTTGTGCTGTGCACAATAATAATTCTCGATGTCGTTTCTTATGGTATGAAAATTTGCCGTTGCTAAAGATCAGAAATAGGTTAAATTGGTCAACTGGTTAAATTTAATTAATGTTTTGCAAAGTAAACATGTATGAATTGAAGCTGGCCTACTAGCATAGAATTCCAAAACTCAGAGCAGGCTGAGGACAAAAGCGGCAACTCCAGAAATCTGCAGTACTTTGATAGGAAGCTGAGTAGAACCTCAAAATATTTCCAATATTGTAATCCATTCTGTAACGGTTAAGTCGTATTCCATTTAATCAGGAACCCTAATAACCGTAGAGTTGTACCGTTATGAAATTTTCCGAGCCGGGCCCGAAGCCGGACCTGCTGAACCCGGTCGGCCCGGTAAAAGCGCGGCACGCAAAATCTGTGTCAAACAATAGTCAGTGCTAATTATTCCAACTTAGACAACTCCTGGAGACTTAAATTCGTCTTTCTATTGCAAAGATTTGAAAAAATTTAAAACTTTAGACAACAAACATTTGGCCGGGCTTCACCGTTCCCGACCCTGACGGGACGGTCCTACCGATCCAACCACCGAATTCGGGCAGGCCCGGGACCTGTGGCCCGATTCAAGCCCCAGGCACAACTCTAAATAATAGTAGATACAATTCCGAAGAGAAGTGAGTAGTATAAAAACCCAGGTTCCAGGACACTTAGCTAATAGTTCTGGCTTCTACTGGCCATGCGCTTTTACACACTAGTAGCTACAATGAAGTTCTATACCCTTAGCCTTAAATTGAATTAGCTTTTTACGACCTAAGGATTGTAACAACTATGACCTTGAAATTGTAACTAGCCTTAAAATCCGTAGTAGTATAGGAGAGGACAAATGACCACTCAGTAACACAACATAACTTTATTTATTTAACAAGCATATGCATACAATACTTCATCAATACAAGTGTAATTTAATTCAATTAGTTATTCAATCAATACATGCCCATATGCAAATGAATGGATGCCATCGTCAAGTATATAACGTTTGTCATCATAGGCGCTTAATCCTACCTTACACCGCTGCACTGTAGTCAGTTGATGACCTCTTCTATCGATACTGCTCATGATATGCCGGGTTCTACCTCCATGCATTAATATTCGCTTATAATCTTCGTGCCTTAGTCTAACTGACCTATTAAGTCCCTTTGCCGCTGTCTTATCATCACCTTCGCACTTGATGCTATACATCTTTGCCCTTAATCCGACAAACTCGCTTATTGGCTTACCCTTAACTTCATCCTTCATCTTACCTATCACCTTCTTGTTAGCACTGCTATAAAGTGGGTGGTCCTTAGGGTAGTTACTGGTGTCAAATAGGTTAATGTCCTCTCTCATATCCTGGTAAATATCAGGGGTTGTCACGTGGTAGCAAAAGCTGTCTGTGTCTGTGTACAGTAAGCTAACCCTGTCACCATACTTCTGCCTCATGTAGTTATAGTGAAAGTTGTACATGAGGTATTTTGATAGTTCAAGTACAGTGAATCCTACATATACGGGTTTACATAGCTTGACTGTACGTTTCTGCATCTGCACTGCTACCAGGTCTTCTGAAAATGCCTCACATGCCTTGTACCTAGGGTTTGCAACTAACTTCTCAAACTTATCTGGGCATGTAACTAGTCTAACATCTACATGGTTGCGGACGTTCTCCATCGTTTTCCCGAATACCGCATTATTCATCAGTTTGTAAAGATCTTCTTCAAACTTACTTTTCGCCGCTGCCCTCTTAACCATATTCAACTCAATGTAAGGCTTCATCCAGGCATCCTCCTCAAAGGTCACCCCTCTATGTATCTTCCTAATCACTAACCCTTGATCTATGTATTGCTGCAGGGTATGCTTGTGCACGATGTAATGAGTCTTATTACGTAAGTTAGGTATTAACTTCTCACACCGCATGTACCCTCCTTGCTCGTTACTGTATGGCGATATCATCTGCTCAGTAATGGTAATTCTCTCAGGTGCAAGTGGGTAGTCATTATGAGCGTTGTGTAGATGCTGTGGGTAGTCAAGGTCAACCTCAAGGATACATGGAACTTCTCTCCATTGCTCCAAGTTGACCATCCACCTAAAGTTGCGCACGGGGAGTTTCTGGACCATTGACCAACCATATAGATTGTTCATGTCCACATATGTGATGTAAGAGGTTGGCTGCTTAGGGTCATACCCATCGAGCAGTGGGTTATTGGCCTTTGCGTACCGTTGGGCAACCATTGCCACCCCACCTCTTATACCATCTTCAAAAAACTTGTACATATCTGGATCCGTCAAAAGGTCTAACTCCTGTCCAGTATACTTGAGGCAGGCATCCCAGGCAAATGAAGGTAGAGTACAGTAGTGGCAAGGATCTAAGCCATACGTTTTCAGGCTAGTCTTGCGAAAGTTCTCTACCACATCTGCCAATAATAGGACATCTGTTCTCAAGTATTCATCATGATACTGTCCCATATTCTCTATACCTAGCTCACTCCACACAGTCTTTGCATGCTCATAGTCTCGGATGTCAATATCACTATCAGTTAGTGTGCTGTGGAAGGCTTCAATGGGTGGTAACTGAGCCTCACTAAATCTATCCCACGAGTCCATGTACTCATATGGGTAAACTCCCTTTCTTCTCATCAGTGAAAGCTTATCTCCGTAGATACTAGATGTAAATGTAAAGTCTTCATCAGTCAGTCCGTCTGCCAGTGTATCCAACGATCTATTCAGAAACTGGTAACTATCGATTAGGTTCATCGATGCGCCACTCCTGTTCGACATTCAGTTCAAAGCAAAGGTAGTCTTCTAATCCCTTCGGTACACAGGTGATGTCTAACTTAAATTCCTTGCTAATCTTCCCAATCTCTTGCATAATTAGGTGCCCGTCATATCGTCTTAGGTTATGGAACATTACAGTTACCGACCGACCCAGTTTATACTTAAGGTTACACCGCCTATGGGCATACCCCCTGAAGGTGCCACAAATATGACAGTGGTCCCGTGTTGATTCCCCATCTGCAATCGTGCCATGACACAGGTGACATTCACTACCATGCTGAAGGAGTCGCTTGGGTAAACGCGGGTATTTATTCAATCGTTCCTGGTACTGTTGGCCTTTCAGTAGGATGGCTCTAAGGAATTGCTGCACTGCGTCCTCCCCACGGTAAATCAATGGTTCACCTCGGACAACAGGCATCCCCTCACAACACTGGAGCACATCTACTAACCCAAATGCACATGGCCTATGACTCTCATACCTATTCGTGTAAGAGGAGTATGGATTAGGTTGACAAGTATCTATCTTCTCCAGTAAACACTCAAAATCTGCATAAATCACATAAGGTCGCATTAAACGTCTATGATCATTCTGAAATTTTAGTTTAGTTGACGATGGCATTACTGTTATCTGTAAGTTATCAGTACTACAAAGTTTCTGGTGATTGTTACACTTTTCTTCTGTTGGAAATGGAAACAGGCAATGATTACAAAAGTATTTTCTGTGTCTGTCCTTCCGTTGGTCATGCAGGAGTCTTCCAAGGTTCTTGATTAGGCAATAGTGCTGATTATCCAGAAGGAGGAGATGAAGATGCTTCTCTCGTTTGGTCCTGGATAGGTATAGGATGTGGACTGATCTGTCGTATCCATAGACATTGACGGAGACATCATTCTGTCGTTCAAACTTCGGGATATCAGTCAGTTTCATAGGGAACTCCAATCCTGCAAAGTTCAGTTCATCCACAAATTGTTGATACTTGGCCACTCGTTCGGCATGATCTTTCGTCGGATGGAGACCTGCCAAGATACTCCACATGAAGCATCTATTGTCAGTATTCTTGGGATTGATGATTGCTGTTTTGTTCAGGAGGCTCTTCGGTAGAGGTACGTATGTTGATCCATATAGTGGGCGGTATTTGGCCAGGTGAATATCCAGGTATCGCACATGATCGATCACCCATCCTGATCCATTGCGTTGAAATTCTTCGATATTTGTGAGGATGCGGTTAATCATAGAGTTCATAGGCACATCTTCACCAGGAATAATGATAGTCTGTTTGCTGGCAAAATAGCTGCTCATCGTTTCATTTGTAATCTCGTTGATGAATAAAATGTGCAGTCTCAATTGCATCTTCAAGGCTCGGTCACCAATGAGGCTCTGAATAGCTTCGGTGCAGTCCAATAGGAATTCTTTAGGATCATTGGTTGACTCATCGGGTGTTATGCGGTACCACCGATAGTACCCACGTAAAGACGCCGCTTGACGCTGCAAAGTCATTATCAATACTGAATAACGGAACTGAATAACATATGTGATACCCTTCTTATTACCACGAAAATTTGAATTTCATGAAGCAACAAACCATGAAGCAACAAACAACATTTACCCGTAATCATGAAGTTAGCAGTACATTTTAAAAAGCTGACATTTAAAAATTGTGATAATACAAAAGGCTGCTTTTATAAATTTAGATTTTTCATAAAGTTACACGAAATGTACAAGACATTACATTAACCAAAATACTTAGTAGTAGTATTCACTTAGGGCACCACGTAGGTATTCAAGTTCTGTGGTGTTGGCAATCTTAAAGCCAGTCATTTTATCGTGGATAGACTGAAGGCGTCTGTCAGTGTCATAACAGTACTCCCAACACTGATCCCATTCAATGTAGTGACAGGCACTGGATCTATGACTTAGATCACCCTCGCGACACAGGTGTAGACTGCAGTCCTCTAGTCGGCGGTACAGGTGATCACCTTCTACTACGGTGGTAACATTGCCATGAGATAGTTGAATACCATTATCGGTCTCTGTAATGTCTACAGAAGACACTATAGCGATTAGGCTCAGTAGTAGTAACATAGTTCTCTATGTATATATTTTATCCCCTTGAAAACTTCACCTTGACTTTTTATGGGATTTCTGGCAATAAGGTGTGGGTTCTAGTGTCACCCGATCAACAAAGGTCTTGACAATGTTATCGTTAGTGTCACTTCTTCGCCTCAGATAGTTGACAATTGAGTCCATTGATCTTCCTCGGGACCTGTGGTGAAGGAAGTAAATGCAGTACTCCCCACATACATCAGTAGTGAAATCTTGCAACTGAATGCGATTATACTGTAATTCCCTCTTGCCAATGAATGACATGAAGAGGATAGGTGGTAGGCCATAGCTGTCAAAATATTCTACCCTGTTATCCTCTAGCCACATTGCAACCCAGTGTTCACCAGCCTCACCGGATGCCTTAGTGTTAGCAACAAGACAGCCTGGGCGGTACCGTGGTAGCTTATCACTGGGAAATACTCCTAGGAGAGGAACTTTGCAGTCTTTCCTTAAAGTCTCAAGGATCTCGCGGGTGTTCATAGTGCGTAGTCAAAGAATGGTGTTCGATTATAGTCTATTGATATGAGATTATCAAATTCTCCGTATATAATGATTTCAACACCCTGAGGATAAGTGGCGGCTGGTAGGGCCTTCTCTAGTTGCATCCTGAGTGATACGTCACCTTCCTTGATCAGTTGCATTGCCCCAGTGTCAATATTGTCTGGTGTCAGGTCAAATGCAAATATAGTGTATCCCTTGGCAAAGTCTTCGTAGGAAATGTCTGCTCCCTTCGTGGATCCTGCCATGTCATTGCCTTCGTAGAGGTATATGAAGGGCATCGTATACTGGAACTTATCCCATGCCATCTTCATTGGCTGCTTTGGTACAAACTCATCACCATACTTTAGGGCAATCTCGCTGACATTACAGTGTTGGAACTCGAGGGGATTATGCTTCTGACTTCCATTGAATGCCTCTGACTTGACCATTGCCACCAGGACTCTACGAGGAAGTTGACCGGTGAATATGGAATTCTCTACAACCGTCTGCACACCAGGAGCGATATGCCTGGTGACCAGTTTAGTCCTCCTGATTGGATACTTGGCTGTCTCATGGTCTCTTAGTACACCCTCAATTGCCATGGTGAGAGAGTCTTGTGGTCTGACTTTCCACACATACCAACGTATATCGTCAACTAATAGTTTGTATCCACTGGTTGCTGACTGGAGGAGGATGTCGTCACTGTTACGGTGTAATTCCAGACTCAACTGGCATTCACTCAGAAGGTATCGGTCTTGCTTGAATAGGTCACAATGAAGGGGTCCTGCCACCACGACATACCGACCATCTGTAAATGGTATACCCCGATGCTTAGCTGCCGTAGTGGAGATATCGTTGAAATCACTGTCCTTTGCAAATAGGTTGCTCTGTAGATGAGACGTCTTTGCTTCTTTCCCAAAGTTGGCGATAGTCTCCAGGTAGGCTCCATAGTGATAAAGGTCGCCACTGTTGTAAATTTCCTTGTCGGATAGTTTGACCACTAATCGTCTAATGAATGACTTTGCTAGCATATTGATGGGTGCCACTGAGATACTACCATCTGCTGCCTTTGCTACTGCCTTTCCATCGCTGTCAGTTATCCGTAGCTTTAGATAAAGGTAGTTCCGGTTCAGGTCAAGCATGTAAGAATCCTTTGGTACAAGGAATAGGTATGGACCATTACTGGTTACAGGATTTAGGGGATAAATTTCTGCCATGTAGCCACTCTCCACACTGACCTGAGTTGGAGGTAGCGAGAAGAGATCCATTTCGGACTTAAAGCCCGGCATAGACCGTTCATCTACTTGCTTAGCCATTGAAATAATTATTAGTAAATAATTGGTATTACATAGAGTGGGTTTTTATGGGCTGTAAATGTCACGCTTCAATCTCTTAACTTTGCGTCTATGTGGTCTGCTTCCAATGCCTTCCCCTTGCTGTATTACCTTTCCACTGTTCTCCAGCAGGCGTCCAATGGCTGCCTTCCCATGTCGTTTGAGTGCTTCCTTTGGATCTTCACCTCTATTCAAGTAATCACGAGCCACATCTCCGGCTGTCTGAAACGCTTGCCTGCCTGCCTCTAGACCTACACGACGTACTACTGGCCAAATAAAGCGTCCGATGCCTCTTAAGAGACTGCCGAGGCCATCTCCTCGCTGATACCTTTGGCCGGCGTAGAAACCAGACCCTCTCTGTATCAGGTGCAGTTGCCAGTCTTCAACGGTTTCTGGATGATATCTGGTCCTCATCTTTCTTGAAGTGTAACTTGATAACTATACTACCATACTCAAAATGTACACTCCTGCCAATGTGATTGTTTATATGGACTTTAATGCTATTGACCACATGCTTATTCACGGGGACGTAGTGAGGTTCAGGACAGTACTGAATGGTATCTCCATACTCTTCACCCGCCTTTACTACTGCCAGCAGGTTGCCGGTAGTTGTGCCCACCAGCTGTTCTTTCACGATATCACAATGGACTTGAAGATAATGAAAGTTAAGGCTGGGTGGACGTTGTGCGTAGAATTTCTTTGTCCTCAGGGCATCTCTGCCATCGGAGGGATCAACGCTGAATTTCTGAGAGTCAAAGCCAAGCATGCGCACAATGGTAGGAGCAAATTGGATAAACCCGAAGTTGGGTCTTTCAAGGTGTTCTAGATTTTCGTATAAGTCTAGGTAGACTCGATCCTTTTCCTGATCATAGACGAAACGTATAGGAGGTGATTCCTGACGTTCATTAAGAATTGACTGAATGGTAAGGTTGATGGTATTTATCAGATCGTGAAGGTTATAGTACCGCCGCCTGGGTATATTACTAACTGCTCTCTCGTCTGCCTCAAATAGGACTATGATGAATGTGTCTGCATTAGAATTAATTGCTTTCCAAGTGTGCGGATAGATAAAGTCAACCATTGCAACGGACCACCTGCCATGTAGATGCAGAGGGTGAGCTAGCTGGTTCTCAAAGGTTCCGTCCTTTCCGGTCACATACAGGTAGAAACTCATCTTCGCTTCCGGAAGTCACGGTCATATTTCTTCATACAGTGCAAAACACAATACATATATACATACACAATAGTCATCATAGTGTCAAATTTGTTCTTCGTTGTATGTCTTCATATTATTCTTCGTGATATTTGTATCATCATCATTTCGTAGTATCCATCATATCATCATCATTTCGTAGTATCCATCATATCTTCATCATCGAGAATAAGTTCTTCGACTACTTCATCTTCATTGAATAGTTGCTTCATATCGACATGTAGGATTCGTCGCCATCCAATACCAGGAATAGAAATGATTATCTTTTGCCTCGGATATCGTCTGCATTTATTCTTGTGATAGCGGCTGAGGCGGATCAGGCTCTGGAGTGCCTTATAGATACCCATGGTGCAATATATGGAATAGAGGTATTTACACCAGTATCGTAGGCCTACTTATTGACTATAGAGTTGGTATATCTGGTCTGCTGTAAAACTGACAGGACCAACAAAGCCACAAAGGACACGCTTATCTTGATCCAGGCAAAGAGTTGTCTCGTTATATATGGACGTGTAGGGACATGGAATAGATCCGTTAATATAGACCGGACACTGGAAGTTTAGACAATTGTATATGAATTGGCGGATCTCGTGAAAACTATCAAGTGATACAAGGTGCTCAGTCCAACCATTATGAATAAAGATGGCATTGTCTATCGTAACGGAGTCCTTCAGTGGTGGTAGTTTACACTGGGTATGCTGTGACAACAAAATCGCTAATACAATCGTAGACAATAAAAATTTTATGAGAAGGCTTGTGATTATACAGGGAACTCCTTTGACCAATTGGAGTTTCGTAAAGTTTAAAAAGGAATGCCCTTCTTGGGAATTTGCACCAGTAGCCATAGTCAGGATCTTGTACGGCGCACTTTAACAGTACCTCTATTCGCTTCTTATTACCATAGAATTTAGATGCCGTCTTTGTATTAGCCCTACTACCATGCTTTTTATAGACGTGGGGTGATACCTTAGTGTTCCACATTAATAAGTGAGGGTGATGTGATACCAAGGGAGTAACAATGATTGTTAATGTTGTTCTCAGTGGACGCTTTGACAGGGAACTTCACCTAACGAACATTCCTAACATTAGACTCTATCGTGGATTTATTGGCGGTAGTCTGAAACACGAGGAGGCAACTTTCCAATTATTCACCAGTGGTAGTTTTGTTTGCCTCGGATGTAAATCAATCGAACGAGCTAATCAGTGTATTCGCCAACTTGCAGGCGCTCTTAATGTCGGTATTCTTCGCGAAGGCGAAGTGGTGAACCTGGTGGGATCCTTCTCAGTTGGCAGGTATATAGACCTAAGGAATTTATATGAAGGTATCCGGCATACCCATCAAGTTTGCTATGAACCAGAGCTATTTAATGGTCTCACGTGTAAGATTGCCAAAGTTACTGCACTCATCTTCCACACTGGCAAGGTCATATTAACTGGCGCTCGAAGTGAGTCTGCCCTATCACATGCAAGGTCTTTAGTTAATAAGAAGGTGATAAGGTTTAAAGTTCATTAGTGCATCATGTCTGCCCGAAGCCTGTTGAACGAACTGTTGCAAAAGGCCCTGCGACAAAGTCCACCTATTTGCATTGAGATTACCGGTCATTATGTTGCAGTCATGACTATAGGCAGTAAGTCCTGGACAAGCTCACAATGTCCTGATCCACGTACTGCCCATTGAGGAGGTGTCTCGTAAAGCCTACGGTACGTTATGTCACAGCGACGAACATCTCATCAGACGTGAATGCGGATTACCTCCAAGACCTCATATCTACGAAATTGATGCAGTCAGGGATAAGATGAGGGACCTACGTGAGTACAAAAGATATCGCAGAAGTATTCAACCTATCTACAATATGCTAGACAGGCTAGAAGCAGAAATGCTCAAAAATCCGTGTTTTCATGGCTAACTGCCTACCTACCAACTAATGTTATCCGTAACATTTCGTTTACTGTATGCAATAGTGATTATGCAATACAATACTGTTATTCAATGGTTTACAGTAGTGTTATCTAATACCATATAATAATAATAATAATAATAGTCAATGATATTATGCATTGTTTACTGTACATTAGTAATGCCATGTAATAGTCAATAATAATAATAATAATAATAATAATAATAATAATAGTCAATGGTGTTACGCAATATTAGTCCATAATTGTTAGTGTTCTTTACAGTCCTGGTGATTCCATGGGGATACGAACCATTCCGGCACATTCCATTGTTTCACCATAGAATTTCCAATCCACTCGATGAATACGACGGCACGGTTGTCGCATCCCAAGGGCCCAAGGGCCACCGCTGCGTCCAGTCTCGCTGCTTGTACCGTAGGGAAGGTGTCCTGGCTTTCTCTTAGCAAATATTTGCTCTTTGTGTAAATCTTCCATGTGACTCCTTTCTCCTTGGTTCCTCCTTCGAACAGTTTGGCCAAGTTGTACTGCTTCGACTTCACCAAGGCCTCGTGGAGCAGGGGCACGATATCTTTGCTCCGCTTCAGTCGCAGTAGGAGATCAAACACTCCATCATATCTTGTTTCGGATTTGATGATATCTCGATAATCCGGGGTTATGCGCCGATGTTCAACCATGTAGTCTGCCACTGGAGCGGGATCCACTTCATCACAAAGAATAACCAAATTGTCTATGATTTTCTCCACAGATGGTGAACCTGAAACATTTCACACAACAAATAATGCTAATCTAAAAACTATGAAATGTTCAAACTGTAAAATGTAATGTTTAAAATTGTAATATACAAGAATTCAAAAATTTGAACGACTAAAAAATGCAATCATTAAAAATACAATCATTAGAAATACAACGGATAAAAATGCTACAATTAAAATCTTACCGGAATTCATTGTTGTTGATGATGTAAAGTACTGGTGATTCAAATGTCAGTAAGGTTAATAAACCTGCCAAACTTGCAATATATGTCTAAACTTTGCAGCATTCTTGTGCTAGGTTTCATAAAATAGGCTGTACACATATATCAATTTTGTATTGCCTTGTTCATTTGCTAGTTAATTATTGAACAAATGTTGTATACTCTTTTTCTTTTAACTTTTAGCCTATTCCCAGTTTCACGTAATTGTTGTCATATTCATTACACATAAATTTTCATAGTCAACTTTAATTATTATTAACTAATTAGTTAACCTATAATTATCAACAGGTGACCGAAGTTAGTTCATTATTACTTTATTACACAGGCACCATAATTAACCCAACATGTGTCAACAATCTTACGTAATTGGAGACATAAAATTATAATCACCCATTTTCAACCATAGTTAACTTTAATAAATTATTACTAACTAATTAGCTAACTACTAAACAAAATTAGTTGACCGAAGTTAGTTCACAGTTTGCTCTTTACGTTGACATAAAACTTTTCACATAAAGTTTTCCCAATCTTGCGTAATTGGAGACATAAAATTAAAATCACCCATTTTCAGCCAATTTTCATAGTCAACTTTAACCAATTATTACTAACTAATTAGTCAACAAATAATTACCAACAGGTGACCGAAGTTAGTTCAACATATGCTCTTTAAGTTGACACCAAAATTAGTGTGATAAGTGTTGTCAATATTACGTAATTGGAGACATAAAATTTTAAACCAATGTTTCTACCCCTTTCCTTGTTTACGTCTTTAATTTCATTGAGACAGGTGCAATCAAGACAGCTTACAGGGAAGAAAATTTTAAGCAAGCAGGGAGAAAGACTTTTGACAGGTTTGAGTCCTCAGTATGCTAAAGATATGCTAACACTAGAAGGCAGCTAGCAGGGAAAGAAAAGTAGTGACAGGTTTGAGTCCTCAGTATGCTAAAGATATGCTAACACTAGAAGGCTGCTAGCAGGGAGAAAATTTTAAACAAGCAGGGAGAAAATTTTTTGACAGGTTTAAGTCCTCAGTGTGTTGAAGATATGCTAACACTAAAAGGCAGCTAATAGGGAAAGAAAATTTTAAACAAGCAGGGAGAAAGACTTTTGACAGTTTTGAGTCCTCAGTATGCTAAAGATATGCTAACACTATCAGGCAGCTAGCAGGGTGAAAAGTAGTGACAGGTTTGAGTCCTCAGTATGCTAAAGATATGCTAACACTAGCAGGCATCTAACATCAGTATATTCTGAAGTACGTAACTAACAATCTTGTCTTCTTTAAGTGTTTGGTACATGTCTTCCGTTTCAAGGTTAATACAAAGGTCCAGATGTCATATATAAGGAAATGCAGGAAAAGAAAATTATAGTTGTTAAGGGAAGAAGTGGAAAATTTTAGTTGATAAGGGAAGAAAATTTTGCAATAATATTTTTGGTCTATACGATGCTGAGATAGATAGGTAAGAATCTATTGGCAAACAGTCAGGTAAATAAAAAAGTTTGAAAAAAGTTTGAAAAATGTTACTTCATATTTACTTAATTAGACCATTAATTAATGAACACTAATTAGGCAGGTAATCTAACTATAGTCTAGCAAACTTAAAGTTAAATACGTAGGCAATATAGTCCAATAACACTATTACAAATTTTAATACACTGTTACAAACAAGCTTAAATCCAAGCTAAGAAAATTGGCCAACAATGACCTTGAGAACATCTGCCTCCATGATTAATGACCTTACCTGTATGATTAATTAGCTCCCATTTGACTCCAGCACACCTGTACAAACCGGTCCCATTTCATCTCTCCTATACTACTGAAGTGTCCTTAATAAAATGACTCCTTCTGCAAAATTAAATACCTATTTGATCCACAAATTAATCAATAATTCATAAAAAAGTCTCAATCACGCACAAACTCAACCAGGTATTTGCTGTGTACGCTGCTCCTGTTTTCGATCAGTATCTTAGTGCCTGCGGTTTGAAATAGGTGAGAATTCGCTGTTTGGAGCAAGTCAGACTGGCTCTGGGCTGACGCTTTTGTCTAGGTTTCGACGGATGTTGTGATATGCTACTCTTCGCTTTAGTTTTTCTAGCTGTTTGAGCAAAATCGATCGATATGTTTATTTTCGAATTTATATCGAGACAGTAATGGCCATAATAACATGTAGTGAAAAGGTCAAAAGAGTCCACCAAAGATTATCTTAAACTTATGGGTTACTGTAGCTGAGACTGAGAGGTACTATGAAACACTACAGCCAGGTGAACACGAGATGTCAAGGCAACTCTTACATCCGTCGAATCAAGCAGCCTGGTCAAAGAAATTTAGAAAAGACACAGGTAGAATTTATGAGAAATGATGAAAGAGATATGGATAATCAATTGCAAGTGATTAAGATAGAAACACAAATGTAACAGTGAAAAATAGTCACGACAAATTCAAAGACAGACAAAGAAACAAGCAAAACAATTCAATTCACACTCTTACAAATTATTCAGGGCCCGTACTATTGCCAGAGAGAGAAGAGAGAAGGTTAAGTTATATTTTCTAATCAGCAGTCTTTCATAAACCCAAATTTATCAGTAAGTTAAGTTTAAGTTAACATGATGCATACAAAATTTCGAATGAATTAATAATGTATCGCAGAATATGATGCAGTCTCTAGTCTATATAATCACTATATTCTGTATACCGAACCTAAGAATCGAGGGGGTCTGCCTATATGCGAGCTGTGTCCTATATGATGTTCAAAGTTATAAAACAGTCAATATCGCACAGATTTCCACGCTTCCCAGGGCTCTAGATAAAATAGTTAGTTAGTTCCAACTGCCCACTCGGCAGACAGAAAGAAGCTAATATCCTACTTCCTGCCTAAGGAAGCGGCCGAAGGCTGAAACGCAGTTTTTAAAGGCTAAACGGTCTTCTAGACTTCCCCAGGAATTTCAGTCAAGATAGTTTTGTACCCTCAGAGGCACGATTTACAGAAGACAGACAATTTTACGGAAAAAGGAAACATAATTTTTAATAGAATAAAAATAGTTAGATAATGTCAGAAAAGATCGTCTTCGGAATGGTCCCAACTCCGAACCCACAATCCTAAATTTTGGCAGCCTTGAAATAGGCTCTTAGGGCTGAGAGGCCGCGGAAGTTTGAGAAGAAGCAGCAGTCGTCAGTGGATTAAGGGAGCAAGCCTCAACCAGGAGGATAGCAGTTGACGGCAAGAATCCAAGTCAGCTGAGTCAAATGGGTGTCCGATAAATCACCCGAAACAAATAGTGAACTGACTAGGAGTGTCGGACAAATCACCCTGAATGATGGCAGGTCTTGTGCACGCTATCCAGCCCTGGCAGACCGTCGTTTTTCCCTGTTAAAGTCTGAGAAAGTAGAAAGTTCTACTGTTTCAAAACACCTTTACCATCCAGGAAGAAGATCCTGAGAGATCGGGAGAGGGCGAGAGAGAGAGAGCAGGAATCAGCTTCAAGTTCTGGATGGCCAGGAGAGCAGGGAATCCACTGAATTGATCAGAGCAGCAGGGGAACGGCAGGGTTCCTCACACCGACAAATCACATGGCTCCGAGATCAATTCCAGGCAAGGGTCCTAAGGATCAGGGCCAGCCGAATCCTGGGACTGAGCCGCAAGAATCCACGACAGGAAGGGCAGCGGGACCCAAAGGGAGCAGCGCAAGGTAACAGGACCCAGGTAGGTAGCAGGAAATCACGGGCAGGCAATGGTTAGAACCTGAATCAAATGGGTTAAAACCTTAGTTAAAAGGTCTTAACCGTTTGATATTTCCTGGGTCCAGGAAATCATCCCTAGGAAGCTGAATTGAAAGTTTGAGAAATTTAGAAGGTGTGGTGAAAGTTTGATGGTGCATTCTGTGTTTTAAAATTGCGGAAACTTGAATTTGAACGTGAAATTTGGGACTTTTGGGAGGGTTCCCAAAAGTCCAAGCTTCTCAGCGAATTTCCTTCGGAAACCACGCGACCCAGGTAATATCACAAGGATATTACAAACATCAGAATCATTTACAGCAATAATCAAATAATTAGATTAACGAGTAATTCCAAAGGGAATATTTTGATAGAGGAACTCTGGGTCCTATTAATATCTCAGAAGCGATTCCCAGAAAAGGAGAGAGATCGCTTAAAAACTAGTATAAGAAAAGAGAAAAATTGGGGAAAGAGACCTAAGGTGAGATATATTCCTAACCCCCCTAAAACTATAAACCCCAGAGGGCACTAGCTCCTCCAAGGCCAAGGGAAATGAGGGAATTTTGGACACAGTAACGCTAACGCTCTATATTTGAGAAAAACGGGGAAGGGAGAGAGGAGGCCAAAAAGCGGCCGTACAAGTCGGAAGAACAGGTAAGACTGAGGTAGTAAGTCGGTCTACCTGTTAATCACGGTAATTTCAGCAATCATTTTTCTGATTGGCCGAAATTTCCTTTGCGCAAACAGGGCGCGCACTAAATGATTCAGATTGGGTCAAACTTGCAAGTAATCATAACGTGACTTTTGGTGGGATCTCAAGTGTTTACACTAACGGGGAAAGGGCAATTAAACTAATTCCTTTCCCCAATTGTTAGGAAAAAGGAGAAATAACAGCAAATAGCAGAAATAGCAGAAAAATAAATGCACCTTAATTCCCCGTTTTTGGAAAAACAATTATAGACCTGTCCCAGTGGGGACACAATATGATAGACTGCTATTAGGTAGGTATATTTAAATAATTAAATTAATTAAGTATACAATTAGCAAAAACAACAATAATCCATTTAGGTACTGTCGTAGCTAAGACATGAACCAACAACAAAAACTAATTAATTAAAACCTCAACTTTAACCAATTACCTTCCTTTAATTGATATAGCTAGATTATATTTTCGATTTATTAATCATTAACTATATTTTCAATTTATTATTATTTATTATTACCATTTATTATATTTTATAGTGCAAATCTAATTTGCTTACTGTACGAAATATAGCTTTTTGCATAGCTAATTTTGGAAGCCATAAATTCTACCCAAGAGAAACATAGCTAACTCGAAAGCCAGACTGTTTACACAGAACTTATGGTGATTTCATAGTCCCAGTCGCCTCTAGACGCGCGCCGACGCACGTCGACGTGCGTAGATGCGCGTCGAAGCGCGTCAACGCGCTACACTACCATGTTACATTTGGAGGCGTCGACGCGCGTTGACGCACGTCGACGCCTCCAAACGTGACATCACGCCCTGGCGCTATGATACCACTGAAAGCGTCGACGCGTGTCAACGCGCCTATTTGTAGCATGCCAGTTTACGCGCACGTCGACGCGCGTTCATGCGCGCAAAATGATATTGACGCTTGTAGACGCGCGTAGGCGCGCGTCGACGCGCGTACGCTTGCGTTCGCGCCTATGAAGGCACCTTTAGAAAACATTCAATTTTTGCAAATATTTTGACTGAATTTAAGATGAGCCGTTGCGCATATTCCCACGACTGTGCTCACCTCCGGGCTGTTAGGATGATGTATGTCGATAATAGCTAACATCATGGCCGTACATTGATTGTAAAATGTATCATAATGTCTATTTAGTAGTTGTTTGGCTTTCGGAGAGTGGTTAGAAAAAGTAATAAAAATTATGGTGTCTCTTTCAATAAAGTTGCGGATATTTTTGTGACAACACACATGATCTAGATTGGTGCGAAAAAGGTAGCCCAATCGGGCACAGTTGGGGCAAGCCAGTTTTTGCAGCACCCCCCCTTAATTTGTTGGTTACAGATCTTGCACTGACAGACACGCAGCCATGTCTGATCAAGATTTGTCATTTTTCCATTGTAACTTTAATTTATAATTAGATGCCAACATACATGCTACAGGTTAAAACCAAAGTTGAGTCATGCCACTAGCACTGGTGTTCAGAGGTTTTCTGAATCTTCTGCTATTCAAATTGTTTTTGCTTTGTTTGTCGGGCACCGGCGATTGTGAAGTTTTTTTCCTATTCTCACTTTTCCTTCTCCAGTTCCTTAGCTTAGTTCCGTCGTGCTTAAGATAAAAGTGTTAAATATTGTTTGTACAAAAACGTTTCCATCAAATTTAGTTATGTTGGTTGTCTCCAGCTACCACTTTGACGTTTGGCTGGACTGGTCGAATGATAATCATCATCACCATCATCAATAACCGCTATCTTAATCAACAACTCCAACTCAGATTAACCTCTCTGCAATCAGCACTCCCTCGAAAACTGCCAGTAACTATCTCAGTTATTGTGACTATGTACCTGCCATGAAACGCTTTCACTGATTACGTTCCACGAATACTTATCTTGCGTTGGAATGCGTCATCTGGAACTACTGCAGATGCAATCCAGTGCTCGATCAACCTGTTTTGCAAGAATGAACTATTTAATTGCATCTGTTGTTCTATTATTGTTTTACATTCACAAATGCGCATTGCATTCTGTCTGCCATTCAAGGCAGAACTGCATAGACACAGGATGCGACGAAAGTCGATGTAAGAAACAAATTGGCTATATGTCCACTTGCTTCGTGTGTATTCCATGCTCTAAAGGTCTATCAAAAGAGCAATGCTATCGTCAAAATTGCACAAAGTGTGAACGGTGGGATTTTTACAATAATTATGAGTGCTTTCGGTGCATAGAGCCGACTACAACATCACCTTCCACAACAACAGCAACGTCCACAGTACCAACCGAAAACCCAAAACCCAATGCTGAAACAACCGTGAAAACTGAAAATGATAAAGGCAACATAAAGGCATACAATAAAAAGATAGCAATCGGTGTGGTAGGCTCACTAGGTGGTGTGATTTTTCTGACTATCGCTATTTTTCTGGTACTTTACTTTTGCGGTATTGGAAGAAGCAAGAGGACGACTTTTGACTGGAGAGAAAGGGAGGCCTACATGAATATGGTTACAGATGGTCCTGGACCCCCACCACCCACAACAACACCTGTTACTCCTGACAAAACACCTGGAGACCTTGGAGGTCAATCTTATCCGTCTAGTTCCCCACCCGCTATGCCTCAACCGCCGCCCTGCTACAACCGCTGAAGACTAAACTTACAAATGTATAATGAGTTTAAGATTGCTAGACAAATTTCAGCATACGGTAATTGTGCCAATGTTTTGTGCTGGTCGATCAAATGTATTTATCATTTACCAAAAGTTTGTGTGCATGTTTGCATGTCGGTCTGTAATATTGTCAATAATAGTTTCATTGGATCTTGCTGCCCACCAGATCTTGGTTGATAAATTTGGTTAAAATTTGGCATAGGAATAGAAGTGGGTATGGTGAGTTCGAATCTCTGAATCGCACTCGGGCGGGTTATTCTATGCGCTATGGAGCTCAAATGACTAAAAGCAAACTTTAGTACCCGAACAGCCTGAGCACACTTATGCGTCACAAAAGTGGAGCATCTTTCGTTTCAGCAAGGCAGTCGCCTAACTTAAAGCGGTCAGTATGATTGCCGACAACTGTATTTCCGGAGCTGACGTCACCAAGGGGAATCGAGAGGCGGAGCTCGCAACTGCTTGATCTTTTGTTGTATCGGCAGATCTTTTGCAGTCAAGAGCAGTATAGGATTGATCTAGGGGAACAATTGTGAATACCACCTTTCAGACGAATTCAAACTTAGGCTTGGTTCGAGTGTGCCTGGGTGGTTCAATCGGAAGAGCATTAGCCTGCATCGTTGGCCTACATTGGCCCAAAGGTTGTGGGTTGGATTCCCACCTCAGGACTCTTTGGGTCGGAAGTGCTGCAGTGATACCCATTTTTCTTTTGTCTACTATTCTTTGTATTTTCTTTTCTATTTCTCTATTGATTATGTCGTTCCGACAGCACCTGTGGGGGAGCTGTACTGAGATAAAGTCAGGAATCGACGATCATATTATATTTTGCGGTGTCTGTTCCATCGACTCAACTCTGTTCTATTCTATTCTGCTGTACCAATTCTAACTTTGCTATCATAGCTTGCTTGTCGGGAAGAATAAATTATCGCAAAACACTAATCTAATAGAAGCTAAACCACAAAATATACTTATTGAACCGGTCTTAAATAATGTATTTACGTTGTCCCGAACATTTCTTATCAAAAGGCCAAAGGTGTCATTATTTTTAACAGCCACGTCTACTATCTTGATGGACAACGGCATACAGTCCACCCAAAACGTTCTGGACCGGCTCCACATCATCGCCAACTGTCACCGTCTGTCCTCACAAATCGTGTTGATGATTGGCCGGACATTTAGCAGGTACCCATTCAACATTCCGGGTTTTCAAACTTTTTAGCCTCAAAACCGGTGTTTCCAGTAATGAAATCAGGGGTCTGCTCAGCTCAAAATTATAATATCATCATATTATCATCATAACTTTGTGCTTAACACTACTACTCAATGCATCAGATGTGATCCAGTACTGATACTGTTTCACAGGAATGAAGCGTATAAAATTAGCAGCTGTGTTATCATTATTTTATTGCTTTCAAATATGCAGTACGAAAGATTGTCATTTTTTCAAAGAATTTTACTCAAAGCAAGAGTGTTCGGACAGTGGATGCGACAAGAGCATATGCTTAAAACAGTTTGGATGCTACATATGCTCAACATGCGTTCAAGGCATAACGATAGAGGAATGCCGTCGTCAAGGATGCATCAACTGTCAAAAGGAACGTTTTGGTTGCAGAGTCTGCGCTGACCCCCCAAAGCCCCCTAAAAAGCCAGATATCATTGACACTACGGACAATCGACAGAAACATGAAGAATCCAAACGAAACTCCAGTAATAAAAAGATAGTAATCATTGTGGTAAGCGTGATGGGTGGTGTGATTTTCATAACTCTGGCAATTTTTCTGATACTCTACCTCTGCGGTATTGGAAGAGCTAAGACGATCACTGGTGATTGGAGAGAAAAGCAGAAGGAGTTGAATGTGGTTGCAGGTGGACCTCGTGCGCCACCGGCTCCCACAACACCTGTTGGTCCAGCCGTGCCACCTGAAATGTACAGTGGTCAGCCTTATCCGTCTGGAGCTACTTCTATGCCACAACTGCCACCCGGATACGGCTACTAAAGATCAGATTCAGGATTGTTCGCATTTTGACGGAGTTTGCTGAGCCTTATCTAGTGCGTATTGTTAGATCAGACAAACTGCATTGAAACTACATAGCTCAAATTACATACTATGCACTGTAGGAATGAATAGTAGTTTAGAGTACATGGTAGATTGTTGTGCTGAGCACAAAAATAAATCTCAATGTCGTTTCTTATGGTATGAAAATTTGCTGTAGTTAAAGATCAGAAATCGGTTAAATTGGTCAACTGGTTAAATTTAATTAATGTTCTGCAAAGTAAACATGTATGAATTGATGCTGGCCTAGTAGCATAGAAATTCCAAAACTCAGAGCAGGTTGCGGACTAAAGCGCCAACTCCAGAAATTTACAGTACATGATAGGAAGCTGAGTGAACACCAAAATTCTTCCAATATTGTCATCCCTTCTGTTGTAAAGGTAAAGTGGTAGTCCATTTAATCAGGAACCCTAATAACCGTAGAGTAGTGCCGTTATAAAATTTCCGGGGCTGGGCCCGGAGCCAGGCCTGCTGAACTGACCGGCCGGGCCCCCGGTCCCGGTGTGCCCGGCATATGTAGACCCGGTCGGCCCGGTGAAGGCCCGGCATGCAAAAACAGTGTCAAACAATAGTCAGTGCTATTTATTCCAGCTTAGACAACTCCTGAGAGCTTAAAATGCAAAGAATTTGAAAGAATGTAAAAATTTGCACAAAAATTGCTCATTGTTCCCGACTCTAACCTCAGCCGCTAGTGACCCCCGGCCCAGGCCCGAGACCAGATCAACAACCGAATTCGGGCTGGCTCGGGCACAACTCTAAATAATGGTAGGTACAATTCCGAAGAGAAGTGTCCTTAATAAGATGATACCTTATTCAAAATTAAATATGATCCACAAATTAATTGATAGGTCATAAAAAAGTCTCATCACGCACAAACTCAGCCAGGTATTTGCTGTGCACGCTGCTCTCGTTTTCGATTAGTATCTTAGTGCCTGCGGTTTGAAATAGGTGAGAATTCGCTGCTTGGAGCAGTTCAGACTGGCTCTGAGCTGGCTGACGCTTCTGTCTAGGTTTTTGTGAAATGCTACTCTTCGCTTTACAGTTTTTCTAGCTTTTTGAGCAAAATCGGTCAATATATTTTATTTTCGAATTCATATTGAAACAGTAATGGCCATAATAATAGTAATAATTATCAAGTTAAAACTTAGGCAGCTACTGTTCAGTGAACTTTTCAATTAAAGAGTGAAAGAATTTTGTACTACAAATTAGCACGATTGTAGCCTTAAGGTGGCCAAAAGCAGAATATGAAATTCAACAAATTTATATGCTTTAACAGCAAAGCTTTCCTAGAAATTCAGTGTCCAGACCACTTGACAACGTAGGTGCAATTTTTAATAATTAGCTTAATTTTAGATTCTTATGCTTGACTCGAAGACACGGTAACACGGTAACACGGTTTCATCTCTAATCTACAGCTTCTAGATCAAGCTGTCACGGTGTGATTTTCCCCCTTGAAAATTTTCCCTCCGGAAAAACTACACCGGTGTGAATTCCCCCCCCCCCGAAAAATTACACCGATGTGAGTTTTCTGGGGGGAAATTTTGCACCAATGCAAGAAATAATGCTTATTTCAGTTTCTAGGTTGAGTTTGGCTCATAATCGAAGCAACTAATTATGCTTTGAAGATGGAATATTATTAGTGTAATCCGCCAAAATTCATTCATTACTTGCATTTGATAAATCTTAATAAGGGAAAAATTCTTAAATAAATGATAACCTCTAATCATTTTTAGAGTTCTAATATATTGTGTTTCCAAATTCTAAGTAAAAACAAATAATTTAAAACATTGGAGATTTAATGTCCGAGTCAGAGCTCAAATCTTTAAAGTAGAGCAAAGGTATAAAATCAGTTTAATTAAAATTTATTTTTACGTTCAGTTTAGAAATTTTGTTGCAAATTTTCCCTAGGGAAAGATTTCACTATTAACTTGTGGTTGAGTTGAACTCTGAGACTATGTAAAGTAGTAAAAATTTCAATCATGTATGTTTTCAGTTTTTTATTTTCTACTTAGGGCCTTTTCAGAAAAGGATAGAGTAGATTTAAAATTAGCTCGATCACTTTCGAGAAAGAGTTAAAAGAGGTAAACTCAAGCTTGAGTGGAGTTAAAACAGGAAGTTTAAGCTCTACTCTACTCTACTTTACCCTTTAGTGAAAAGGCCCTTGGAAATAAGACATAAGATACCAGAAACCAAATAAGATTAGAAGTTTTGCACTGACTTAATTGAACTTAAATTCTTTATTAGCCTTTACCGAATGCATTGATGACTGCATATGACTATATATCTATGATATAAAGTAAAAATAAATTTCATTTGACCTTGTACCTCTTTCTGCTAAACGATTTGGTCTCGGAGATAAAAGATTCCATGCTTTAATATATGCTTGTTTTTTACTTAGGAATAAAACCATAAATATTAAAAACCAAAGAAACATTAGAGTTGACATTTATTAAAAATTCTTCTGAAATGGTGTAATATTTCCCCCCAGAAAATTCACACCGGTGTAATTTTTCCAAGGGGAAAATCCACACCGGTGCAGTTTTTCCGGGAGGAAATTTTACACCGGGGGAAAAACTGCACCGTGACACAAGCATGTATCAAGAGTGTAATGCTCAAAATTATACTAAAATCACATTATCATTAGTTTTCGTATAAAATAAAACCTATTCTTTATTGAACCCCTCAGATGCTATCCAACACTTAGTCTGTTTCACAGCAATGAGCAAAATAGCATCTGAATATTTATCATTATTAATATTCCTTCACTGTCACCGATCCAATTGCAATCAATGTTCTTTTCACGGCACATACAGCTCAATACAAGGGTGTTTGGACGGTGGATGCGATGCCAGCATGTGCATAAATGTCATGATAGACTGCTACACGTGTCAGGCGTGCGCTGGAGGTATAACAATAGAGGAATGTCGTCGTCAAGGCTGCCGCAACTGTCAAAAAGAATTTTTCGGCTGCTATGAATGCAAAGACCCTGACTATACTGCTGAGGCTAAAACAACTGCGAACAAAAAGATAGTAATCATTGTGGTAAGCGTGATGGGTGGTGTGATTTTTCTAACTCTGGCAATTTTCCTGATACTCTACCTCTGCGGTATTGGAAGAGCTAAGACGATCACTGGTGATTGGAGAGAAAAGCAGAAGGAGTTGAATGTGGTTGCAGGTGGACCTCGACCGACACCGGCTCCCACAACACCTGTTGGTCCAACAGCACCACCTGGAATGGGTAGCGGTCAGCCATATCCTTGTGGAGCTACTCTTATGCCACAACCACCATCCGGTTATGGTTTCTGAATCGCTTGAAATAGCGTATTTGCTGAAATCGTGAACATTGTCCAAGTTACAGGCGTTTGCTTTCGTAACGATTGCTAAACAAAAAATCTATGTCAAAATTCTCGTTTTACAGTTTTGTGTTACCTTTCCAAGTGCTAGTTTCGACAGGTGCTGAAGTGACACTCTCCGGTTCGCTTCATCCATTTCAATCTCAAATATCGGTGGGCATCTCAGGTGACGCTTTCTAAAAATTTCAATGTCCTAAAGGAATGGGATTAAGGGGGGGGGGGTTGGCTACGAACGGGTTGGCACGACATCGTCGGAGAGAGCTACTCCCCCCCAACGTTAGCCAACATATCAAAGAAAAAACGTTTAGGGTGGGCAATAATATATCTCACATACTCTGTTTTTGGCAGGACGCCAAATTACAAATTTTGGTGCGAAAATGGGATTTTTAAAAAAGGGTTTTCCAGCTCTGGTGGATTAGCGGCTTGACCAATTCTGAAACTTTCAACCATAAATGCTAACTGTTACTAGTGCTATAGATTTAAAGTATTCCGGCTTTCGAGCGTTGCTTCCTTCTTCAGCTATAGAAGCTCAAAATTTGAAATTTGGCAAAAAATTCGCGATGTGACCGTGCGCCGTTTTCGATCTAATAAAATTGACAGCCCCTAGCCTACCCCAGCTTTTTACCAAATATTAGGTTCTAATAGGGGCAAGCTATGTGTCAGTTTCGATGGCTTTGGTTTTCTGGTTAATCTGCTAGCATTTGTTAAGCTAGCTATTTTTGTTAAGAAATAACCTATATTTTTAGGCCTGAAAAGCTAGCTAAGCGCAGTAGAAATAGGGTTCAAAAATTTTTGTCTCCGATTTTGCCGAAAATGGCTTATAGGGTTTATTTGTCCTGCAGAATCCGAATATTAAATCCGTTGTTCGATTTGACGCTTCCTTCGTTCAGTATGCGCTTACAACTGTCTTAGAGCTTTTTGGAGCGATCGCCATCCATACTTCGAAAAATCAATCTAGCATTTCTAAACATTGGAGCGAGGTTTAGTGACCTAGCCTTCTGCAAATCTTGGTACACTCACTGGCCTGTAATGCGAGAAGCTTCAGCCGATTCTGCCACAGAAATTTGGCGTAATTGACTCACATCTTCGCAATGACCAAATGACAGCGACATTATCGATAAGGTAATCTAGCGCTGCAAACGCAGGGATTAACGAAATCATGTCATTTTTACAAAAGTTAAGACAGATACTTGGAGCATTAATTAGAGCAAAGTTGGGTTCATTTAGTAAACCACAGCACATTAGACGTTAGTTAACACCCACCCGTATAGACCTACAACACCCAATTTTTCGCACTTTGATTGTATTGCACAGAAAAGTATACACTGATCTAAGGATTATTTTACACGATATCAAAGCGCTATGTGTCAGTACTATTTCTGGAAAATTTGGGTACCGTACCCTGCCCATAGCGATCAGGGTGAGGCGAAGTTTGTGTACGTGTCATGTCGAGCTTTGGACCGACAACACCAACTTCTGATGGTTTCACAGGACGCTACGCTGCATGGAATTCTTTCAAACTTTAAACTATTTTACACTAAACCTAATAGGCGCTATTATGTGGCTATTACTAAATTACTAGCTAGCTTTTCCAACATCTAACTTTTCGTGAAATTCGTCGCCCCCCCCCCTTAAGATGATACATATTCTACCTAACTTTGGGACGCCCTTCAAGAAGAATTAATATCCTATATAGTAGAGACCTGCACGGGCCGAATTTTTGCGGCCGGCCCGTGAAATATTTTTCTCGGGCCGCCCGGCCCGGCCCGTGATAGGATTCGGCCCGCTCGGCCCGGCCCGTCAAATTTTTGGGCCCCGCCCGGCCCATCAAATTTTTTGGCCCGCCCGGCCCGGCCTGCTAAATTTTTGGTTTTTGCAGAAAGTGCAAAATTTCAAAAAATTCCGAAATTTTTTATTGAAATTTAGTTTGAAGTTTCTGTATTGTAGTCGGAAAAATTGCATCGATAAATTGAGAGATTTGACACTAATTTTGAGCACCAACGTTTGCAATTAATTGTTTAAATTGATCGTTCCGAGTTTTAACAGTTTGAAGTGCTTTTGAACCGTTGAACGTTTTGAACCACAGGGTTGTGATGGACAACATTTGAAATGTTACTTTTTTTGACTAAGCCTTTCGTGAATCAAGAAATGAGCATAAGCAAACTGATTATACCGATAACATTAAAATTTGAAGGATATCCAGCATTTATTTAACAATTGAATCGACTGTTTAATTTAAGCAGATTACACAGTAACATTTATGATACGAAAATACTGAAATTAGTTCCAGAAAAGTAAGAAACATGATGCACAAAATTCTTTCAAGCTAAACATTTTAGTTATTTTTCTTCAGTAAAATCTGGCAAAAATAATTGGGGAAGACCGAAAATCCTGCCCGTGGCCCGGCCCGACCCGTGAACTTTGGCTGTCGGCCCGCTCGGCCCGGGCCGAGGGTCGTAATGCAGGCCTCTACCATATAGCAATGCAGACAGCTTATCCCAAAAGGGTGGCAAAAGGTGAGACAGTCACCAAAATTTCGACTGTATTAAGAAATATTTCAAAACACTATCTTAGCTTCCCAGCTGCTTAGTTTAGACCTTTTCAGGATAACCCCCCCAGGCCCAGATTCCGCAAAACGTGGCCAAATAAGCTGAAATTTGGTATGGGTATGTTTTCGACCAGGCTGAGTTCATATATCGCAAAATTTTTCGATTTCGTGAAATTAGATTTTTTCGATTCGTAAGGGGGGGGGGGGTGTTCGATTTTTTGTCTTCGATTTTGCTGAAAAGTTGTATTCAGGGGTTTTCGAGGTCGCCGAACACGAATCTGAAATCTGTTTTTCGATTCAGCTTTTCGTTAGCTCAGTATAAGCTTACATCTTAAGCTTAAAACTTTAGCTTATACTCAGCTAACGAAAAGCTGAATCGAAAAACGGACTTCAGATTCGTGTTCTGCGACCTCGAAAACCCCTGAATACAACTTTTCAGCAAAATCAAAGACAAAAAGTTTTTCGGTCCCCTTGGCCCCCCCTTACGAATCGAAAAAATCGAATTTCGCCAAATCGAAAAATTTTGCGATATTTGAACTCAGCTTGGTCGAAAACATACCCATTCCAAATTTCAGGCCATTCGGTCAAGTTTTGCGGAATCTGGGCCTGGGGGGTTATCCTGAAAAGATCCCTTAGTTTGATTATTAACTTTGCTTTATGTCCTGCAAATACATGCATATCATTAACCGTACGGATGCCTGGAATCCATGTTTTCTAAGCTAGAAAACTAACCACTCACTAAATTAAGCTAATTAGAGGGATATTGCTGTTATGGCCAAAACAACCCAACACGGCCACGAAAAGAGGCCTATATTCGAATATGCAAAATTAAAGTTTAATCAAAATTTGTTATATTTGAATAGATTAGGACCTGCTCTTGCGATCTAGCTAAAATTTACAACCTGTTCTGTGGTTCGTTTTAATTGTGTAATGTTTAATTAATTTTTCAAGCACGGACGAAGATTTCGAGTGAACGTTCAAGTTTCGTAAGCATTCGTAGTTTTTGGTTAATCACTCACAAATTCACAGTATTAATTAGTATGAATTTTATATCATTAAAATCAGCAAGCTTTGCTCTTTCCAAATATCCAAAAATATTCACCCCTTCTGTGATTTGTTTTCATTTTTCATTTCAAGTTTGGGACCCTTTTCAAGAAGAATTAACATCCTATATAGCATATACAGACAGCTTATCCCGAAAGGGTGGCAAAACGTGTTAGCGTTAGATGAGACAGTCACCCAAATATCGATTGTATTAAGAAACTGTTTCGAAACATCATCTTAGCTTCCCAGCTGCTTAGATTATTAACTTTGCTTTATGTTCTGCAAATACATGAATATCATTAACCGTACGGATGCTTGGAGTACGTGTTTTCTAAACTCGAATGGTTAAAATTGCACCGGACACGGACCACCAGATTCACTCTTGGCCGCACAGTTTGCTAGCTTTTTCAGCAAGAGCTGGACTAACCATAATGTAACACACTATTCCGCAGGGAATATTATCGCTCGGGTGCACTAGGCCGTAATAAGGCGCACTAGGCCGTAATACCACAAGCAATACCGCTTTTTGGAATTGAGTTTTTTTAATTTATCACGTAAACTCTTTACCGTACCAGGTTCTGGAGGAGGCTGGGCTGATGGGTGCACTGGAACTTAGCAGTAACTGTCTGTCTGTTATCTACTAAGTTACACTTGGCAGTTCGATCGGTAAAACAATACAGTTCTTAGAGTAACTAAGCCGGAAAGAAGTAATGTAGGCCCTAGATACTGGCAGCACTGTTTTTAAGTGCAGGCTGTGGGTGGTCTGGGCCGCGTTGCAAAAGATTCTCCCAAGACTAGGAGCGCTCACCTAAATTCAGTTTAGGTGCTCACTTAGCAGAATCGGGTTTCAGAAGTTCCTCCTATGCTAAGAGTGCTATCCCCCACTCCTTAAACTTATCTCCTAAGTTGCCTAAGTTTAGGAGCAGTGCCAGCTAAACTAAGGAGAAATCTGTTGAAACGGGTTTAGAAAGTCTTCTAACTCCCTCCTGGAAAGCTCCTGCACATACTCCTAAGTACTCTCCGAGGAGGGCACTTAGGAGAATCTGTTGCAACGTGGCCCATGTTTTCTGTTTTTCTACAGGCAACCTCATTAACTTTCAAAGAGTTCGCCTGTCGTGCAGCATGTGCGCAGCTGTAGCAATCTACTAATTAATCAATGATTCTAAAATGTGAATACATCTACTTCAAGAAATTCAGGATTGGGTCTATTTAATTTCGTTTCTATTTGAAACCCTACACCATGTTCCCTCCACAACATGCTAAATAAATGAGCCTATACTTTTCTCACATTGTAAGTTCAAGAATACGTATAGTCTCCAGCAACGTGATCCATGTTCGGGACAGTTTTACTGTGTTTTCTCTCATAGCTCATGTTCTCTGCGTCCATTAGCAGAACTGGGAGGCACTCACGGATAAGTCAGTTCGGGAGGGATTCCAGGAGAATCCTCATGAATGTGAGTGTACCCTTCGACATCAGGGTGATTCCATTAGTGTGATTCAGACGAGGTTTGAAGTTGTCCAAATTGTGGAGTTTCACCACTGTGGCGTGTGTGCATCGTTGGCTAATTGTTCGGAGCTTGGGTCGTAGACCAAGGACATGGGTTGAATAAAACGACGTGGTGCCTCCAGCAGAAACAAGGAGATTCTATAACCGCGTACTAGAAATGGTCAGCATCCGCTCGTATCGGCTTTTCAGCCCATCATCAGCGCAGTGTGTGAAGTCGTTTACTCCCACTAAGAGAATAATAACGTCAAACAAGTTGGGATTGGGTAGTCACTGCAGAGCGGAACGTTGGACGTTATGTCCACCAAACTCCAGCCTGAGAATCCTGATGACGGTTGCCCCGGTATTCAAAATGCGAAAGATTCTACAGAGAGCGGAATCGCACAGAATCAAAAAGCGGTCACCAACGTGGCCCTTCCGTGGCAAGGACGAGAAGATCTGACTGGTCTCTCTCGGTGGCGTACCATGGCGATCGTAGAAATTTCATAGGCCTGCTCCAGGAAGCATAGTACCTGACCAAAAGGTGTGTCTTCCACCTCTTTCTCGTGGTGGTGGTAGTAGCATCTTCGGTTTCTCTGGGTAGGCAGACCACAGTTCCAGGACTACAAGTTCGATGCTGGGCCTCATAATATATCACTCGGTCAAAAGCTATATATCAATTCAAACATGAAAAGAAAATGTCATTGACAAAACTTTTATAACTAGAAAAACAAAAATAGTATATTATTCTTATAATAATCCGCGTATTCTAACGTTTACCATGCTTATGACCACTGTTGATTAAATTCAGTTCCACAACTTGTAATATCGCCCCAGGTAATATCTAAACCTGGAAAACAAGTACCCTGCTATTTATAAAGCAATGAGATGTAAAAGGACTATGATCAATTCTGGTATTCTTGGTGGCTAAAATTGAAACTCGTAAATTGAAGTCAATCTTAATTTTTGACCACACAGCAAACATAAATGTGTCTTTGACAATGAGTCTTAAGACAACGTATTGTGGTTTCTATAAAATTGCAATACGACGTCTATATACGAGCGCATTCTATCTGCTTTAGTCAGACTCCAACAGCACACAGGACACTAACAGTGACAGTATAGAAATAGCAGGTGACGACATTGATTAAAGTAGTGAGCGAATGAAAATGTTACTGTTTGTTAGCATATAAGTGAATGTATATGAGTTGGATTTACCTGCTGTCAATTGATATTGTATGCAAAGTGCTGATATTATTGCAAGCTGTTGTATTAAAGTCTAATGTCACATTCCTACAGTGAATTTGACTTGGATAATTATTCGGATATGGAAAGTAAAGACTTAACCGGCTGAGTTTTTGTTTAGTTGAACTCAGACATGAGAATGCAAAACTGACCTAAGCAAAAGTCGCAAACTAAACTGACAAAAATTGGACTACATGAAAAGTTCCAAAACGTTAATGTTCCGAATTCTAATACGCGAAGGACAATAGTCATTAGACAATTTATCAAAATTGACAGCATATATCTACACTTAATTTGAAGCACACATATTCAAAAATATTACTGGAGACATTTCCATGTCGGCATACACTATTTATTTTGTTGGCGTCAAACAAAAACGGGGGTTATTTGGACCAATAAGTCGCTCAGGCGTACTCCAGGTTGACCCCCAGGGCAGCTACCTAGAAATTAAAATTAGCTCAGATAGTTGGTTAACTAATTAAAAGAATAAACTGACAATTGACGATTTAATAGAAAACGCTGTTAGACTTCGGACAGAGTAAGAAGTCTTGACAAACCAAGATTTGACTTACTGGCTACCGGTAAGGACATTGGGGGTGGGTGACAGAAATGTGGGAAAGAAAGGATGGACTGAAATCGGGCAACCCCAAAGAAAACACCAACTTTGAATCCCAATCTTAAATTAGATAGATAGAAAATTTTCAACTGAAAATGCTGTGACTAAGAGTGTGACTAGTCAACTTTTAGGCAGTTGTGGGAGCCTGGAGGAAATAAAAAGTAAAACAGTAAAAATTAAAAAGGTGGCGTAAAGCTTTTAAAATTGGCACTAATTGAAAACTAAAAGACTGTTGTCCTTTAGGAAAAAAAGAAAATTGATTTGTTTCGAAGTGAAATTTCTTGAAAGCCCACAGGCTAAGCAGAGAAGCAAATGATGAACCAAATTCTGAGAAATACATTTCTTCTCTTTTGAATATATTGAGTCAAAATTGGCATAAATCAATTACGCACATATAGTCGGCGGTAGTTTGGTTTAGTTTAGGTTTGGTTTAGTTTAGGTTTAGTTTCTAGTTTCCTAGATACCACAATGCTGGAATTGCTAATATTCAGATGGGATCAAAGATCCACAGAATCTGCATATGACACCAGTACCTATATCTCTAATGTAAGAAACGTATACAGGAATGTTCGCTGAATACAATAAAAGATTCCCCAGAAATTTCACAGATCAATACTTAATCTCTATCAAGAAAATTTGTGTTACCACTTGCTCAATTGACCATGCAAATTCAAGCAAATTGACTCTTTGAGTTGCTTGAAGTGGATACTGTGGTCACCAACAACAAAAAGGATTATTTTTCTGAGGTAACCTCTGTTTTCGAAATTGTAGAAATCACTAGGAAAGATATGGAAAATCACATGAAGAAGTTTTGTACGTTTAATGATTTAATTAACCAAGTTCATAGATCATTAAAGACAATAGTATAAATCAACCAAAAACTAACATTAAATGATATATAGGCATCTTCTTTTACATTAATAAAAACTATTGTGTACTCCACACATCTACCTTTTCAGACACTATTGCTATTTTTAATCTCATTTGTGCATCATTTTGATTTATTGTAAATTCGGAAAAGTTTAAAACATTACTGTCTGAGCTTTTGACTAATTCACGTAAACTGAATACACTCTGACTTGGTTGCCCTTTTTAAAATTTCATTGCTTCAGCTTAGCCAATTTATCATAAAAATAAAAATTTAATTTATTATTTTCTTACTTTGATTCCAAAATTCTAAAACCAGACTTGCTGATAGAAATTGTCAGTTCCACAATTCCTGATGTTCTGAGTCGGCTAGCTTTTATAAATAATTTTCCCCTTAATTTGCCTCAGTTCTTCTACCGCTGCATCCCTGTACTCTGTTAACGTATGCCATTTTTCAATGACACACTCATAGCAGCTAAGGGTTCTAAATTTAGTAAGATAGGCTTCAAGTTTTCAAATAACATATATATTGACTTAACAGAATCCCCAACATTTTCAGGAATATTTTGAAACTTATGTTGAAACTTGTTTATGTCATAGTTTTCCTGAATGGTTAAGTAATTCCATTGGCACCCGTGTCACCTTCAGGGAAACTGTGAAATAGTTGATTTTCTTTAAGTTTCATCAATCATTTGCTGCAGCGATGGAACCGGGTCACCGGGTCAGTTCGGGTCACTTTTTGGACCGGGTCAGTTCGGGTCACTTTTTGGAGCTTCGAGCTTCGAGCTTCGACCCGGTCTTGACCCGGTTTTCTGAATTTACCTCAAATTTTAGAAATTGTTGGCTTACCAAGCTGAAATTTTAGCTTAAATTTTTGTTCGATGTCCAGTATTAATAATTTTTTCTATATTTAAGTCTTGAGCATTTACGCAGCTTGAGGTTATTTGAATCTGTCAGTCTCTGGCAAATTATTGTTTAGCTTTTTAGTTTTAGCTTTTTAAGATCCATGATTATTGTATAACTCTATTTAGTGGTTTGCAGTTTATTTTTGCGACCAAGGTAAACGGTAAAGGTAAGTGAACAATTAAATTTAATTTAACACACTACGCAACGAAAACCTAATTCTTAAAGTACTCCGTATTTTTGGACAAGCACTCATATTAGACCTTGCAAAATTTCACAGACGCATAAATTATTGGTTTTGCAACTAATTTCTGCATAAATTTAGAAAATCCTGCAGCTATACTATTAAACGCATTTCAAGAAAACCTAGAGCAAAATACATATGTCATAGTTATTCTTTTCAAAGTGGTTATGGAACATGGACGCCAAGAATTTAGCGTTCGTAGGCAAAATCGAAAATTTTTTGCAACATTTGAAATTTTCTGGAAAACCGGGTCACCGGGTCAGGGCTCAACCGGGTCACCGGGTCACCGGATCAGGCCTAAGTGACCCGGTTCCATCACTGATTTGCTGCATATCTGTTGTAATTCTTGTTAAAATACATCAGAAGCAAATATAATATTTCGTTTTGTAGGGCTGTTTTATTCGCTTATACTTATACTAAATTCAAAATCAAAGAATTTACAGTGCAATTATAAACGTCTTCATTTTGATAAACTTAGATAAATTGCATGTATATCAAGATATATTGAGGTTATATTTAGACACTCGATTTCACAAACATAAATAGGCAAACACTACTTCACAGCTGTAGAATACATTATTACAAATACAGTCATGACAGAATAGAGCATAGCTATAAATTGTTTTCACAAAGCTTAAAATAGTATGAGAATCCTTATTAGATCAGTCAGCCCTCAAAGAAACTGTACATTATCATTCATTAGAAATTTGAACTTAGAAAAACTATTGCTGCATAGAATTACAAAATATTGTATCCTATTGTGAAATTGATTAATATTTTTGATATCTGTACTGGGATCGGTCCACAGTGATTGAGAGTAATTTCAGCCGGTTGTAATAAATTACACAAACTTGATGAACCCCTATTGACATCTAGGCCATTTCGGGTGCCTCAGACCTGGTGTCAGCGGCACACTCGCGCATTGCCTATTCAGACCTATACATGAATTCTAGGGCATCGCGTTGTAGCCAACACTTCTTGTTTAAGCCATTGCAAAATCCTTTGTCCCCGCCTTAACTCGTGGGCGTGATAATGGCTTCAAATGGTACATGTTCGCTATAATTCTGATTTGATTTCTCCAGTAGTCAGTCAACTTCGGTGAACTTTGATTGAGACCAGTTCGAGTACTCATGGTGACTCCGTCGGCGACTGTCTGTAATTTCCAAACGACCTTGAATAAGGTTCCATATGGATAAAATAACTTGCAAAGTGCTTTTTAAGACAATAATGTTGGTAATGTTAATTTAATTTCGATATGATATTAAGCTTATGTTAACATAAAACAAGGTTACTGGTTCAGGATAAGTTTTTGATCTATTAAACCATTTGATAAATTTCAGCCCTACTATCTGTGACCTAGCTTCTTATTATTCTCCCATTTTCAATACTAAAAACACAGCAGGGTTAATTTAAGGCGATAATGCTTTCTAGAGTTGTAACAGTTCACAGCAATTAGTCAGTGGTTAGTCTTAAACGTAGAGACTTTCTACAACAGAAATTTCATGTGGGTCATTTCAGAAAACTGTTACACCACATCAGCCTTCAGCAAATACAATACAACTTTAGTGTGCAGTTATTTTAGGAAGGAATTATATACTTTTAATTAGCTTTGAAGATGATATTGCGATAAAACATTTGAATAGTTATAGCTGTATATTTTTAGACCTAAATCAGTTGTAAGGTAAATAACTATAACGCAAAACTGTAGTTTAAATCATTTCAACAATTAAGAAGAAACGTATGGGTAACAAAAAGATTGTCTAATTAGATGATAGAATGTGGCACACATGGTTTGACAAATTCACAAAATTCCATGAGTGCCACTGTCCTTCAATTCCAATTTTAGACGACTGCTAGCGACAGAGTGGATCACGTTTGGGACTATGTATCCATATACTGGCGGTCTAAGAGGTGGTCAAGTTGTTTCCCCTCTGTTTAGTGCATTTGAGAAATTTTTATTGAGCTGTTACAGACAGTAATTTAACGTTATGAGCCACCATTCAGAACATTGGTGTTTCTGATTTTGGAATTGCCATAAACGATATACACTAGCAAACATATATGCGCAATATCTGCATGAATCGGAAACAGAATTTTTTGGAATGATACACATCATTCCACATACAAATCATACTTGCCCTATCTTAAACCATTGTTTGCACGCATTTACGTGAAGTATATGCTAATGTGCAGTAAAATTTTTTCAAGCAAAAGTTGTGTGACGGCCAGGGTTGAACAAACATAAGAGACCTGCAGTGTTAAGGCGCAGCAGAAAAATTATGTATTTCTACAGTTGGGTTTTCTTTCTTTTGCCCACCTCCAGCTTTACGAAATAAAAAAAATTGTGTGGCGGCCAGGGTTGAACAAACATAAGAGACCTGCAGTGTTAAGGCGCAGTAGAAAAATTATGTATTTCTACAGTTGGGTTTTCTTTCTTTTGCCCTCCTCCAGCTTTACGAAATAAAATATAAATTTGGTATGGGCGGTTGTGGACCACACTGAATAATACGGTTCACAACTTTTCACTTTTCACAAAATTTCACTAGACATATGGTTCTCAAGGAAAGCCAAATGAATCGAAAACCTTTTCTATCGATTTTACTGCATGACATGGGGTTGCATAACAGCAGCAATAAGCCATATACAAACGGTAGGCAGGCCCGCACCCAGGATTTTGAAAAGGGGGGGGTCCAAGGTAAAACGCAACGGGGGGTCTGGGGGGCGGAGCCCCCCAGAAGTTGAAGAATTTTTGCATTTTTGCCAAAAAAACAGTACATTGGACGTTTATTTCTTGCAAAAAGTAAATTGAGACCCCTTGAACCCCCCCCCCCTGGGTGCGGCCTTGACGGTAGGGTATCTAAAATCTGTAGATATGGGTTATAGAGCTACTTGAAAATGCACCCATGAGCCATGAGACCAAGCTTTTTCCATTAATACTTACGGACTTACGTAATGCCACTTCTTGATGACCGCCGATTCAAGACGATCGGCAAATATCATACTGAGACACCGGATGGGGAATTTTCCAACTATTACACTCACCCGCCATCCCCAAAGATGTCCTTTCGACCATTTTCATCATTGTGGATTACTATAACCAGCAACAGTCGTCATTATTAGTAATTAGTATTTATTATGATTATAATTGTGTATAATTATGTCTTCTGCTGCTTTGTTCATTTAAATTTGTGTTTTTGCTATTCTTTGTATCTACTAATTGATTGATGAATGTACTTCATAGCGTAATTTCACTGTTCTTTTTATCGGTTAAAGTTTTGCTTTGTGAAGGTATCTTCTAATGTATGATACAGTAATGTATAATCTTCTAATCTTTATTCTAATGGATACTTTTTGTTGCAGTCTTAAGTTTCTGGCCCAACTAATGAAAGATACGTACAGATGAAGTGATAAGTGGTATGTGAAAAGTAAGCATGATGTCAAGCACTGAATTAAGTTTTAGTGTTAAATACAATGGCGTCATTTTTGATTAATGATGAATGATTTTATAAAACGGAAACGAATACTGTTGGTTGTGATGAATAGTGCGATTATGTTGATTATCTGGTAGGCACTAATGTGAAAACGTCTGAAGTGGTTACTCCAACAATAGTGAAAAGTATCATTGACAGTTCCTTGAATGTTTTCTTCCGGAACAAAGCAATATCTTAAGAGTGACTTCTTGTGGTGACTGACAACATAGGAAACCAGATCTGATCAATCTGTGAACTAGTCATTGAACAGATTACACATACACATATTGACGATTACTTTCAATTCCAAGATAGCTCTGTTCAGATTAATTATGATCACTGATCACTGATTAAAAGTTGGTGCAACAGGGCCCAGAACAACTAATCGTCTGATAAGTATGGTTAAATAGCAATAAAAATCTTGCCATACATGTGCTACACAGCCATAATTCTTACATAAATCGTGCCTTGACAAGCAGGATTTTGTGTAAAAGGTTCAGTTTCTGCTTCACCTTAAGTTATTGTAAACCTGCTGCGCAGCTAATTGTTTTTACAAGAGAGCTCTTACGTGTTGACCCAAAGAAAATATCCGTGAAAAACATTGTTGAAAATTGTTTATAAAGCTTGAGGAATTTACCTTTATCGAAAATAAATTTTAAACTATTCAGCATTTGTATGTATATGCATACATGCTTCTGTAAGTTCCATGTATTTAAGAAATCTTCGCTGAGATATTAATGACAACAGTTTAACTTTGATGATGAGTCATCAATCTAAACACAGAACAGAAGTTTCCAATTTTGGAATTGAAAGTAATCGCCACACAATCTCCGTAATATGTACATAAATCTCAAACAGAAGTTCTTTCGAATGAAATACAAGATTCCACACAAATCATACTGGTCCTATTTTAAATCACTGTTTACACGCATTTACGGTGAAGAGTATGTTTATCAAGCAGTATGTATGTGAGAGCCCGGCACCGAGAAAACATAAGAGGCCAGCTGTGCTAAGCGGCAGCAGGAGAAGGAGGCACTGGTTCCAAATCCCAACCCACCTCCCCTATGTGATTTGAACTTAGCCTAATTTCAATTCCATTTCAACTTCAAGTTTCAATCCGAATTCAATGATAAGACTCTACTGGGATCGAGTTTCAACCTGTATTAAATCCCCATTCAAAAACTTGGATTAAATCATCCCCGTAATGATAGGACTGGTGTTGAGCATTCATTCCCGTTCTGAATCCGGATTCAAGTTTCCACCGGGATTGAAGCGCTTGATAGGATCGGCGAAGAAGATGAGTACACCTAAGCCCGTTTACACCGCAAAGGTGCAGGAGGGAAACAATGCGAGCCAAGCGTTAATCTTAAGCCAAGCTAAGCTCATCAATCAAGTAGAGCCAAGCTAATCTCAGGATTATGTCAATGATGCAGATGCGGAGGGTAACCAATTGTTTTATCACGAATCTTAGTTTGGACTTTTGCCTAAACCTAAATTTATTGTTACGTTTACCGGAACTGGAATTAGGTCAAACTTTACCACTTTATATCTATCAGGTTTACGAAATTTATTGGTAGGATTAATTTGTTGCCGTCTTATGAGAGTAATAAGAAACTATTTTAAAGAATTATTTGGATCAAACTCATAGTTTATATGTATTATTTTAGATTTTTATTTCCCAATAAGATCCCAACGTTTTATAAGGCTATAGTACTCCCCAAAACCTCGTCAACCGAAGAAACATCATTCAATCAGCTAAGTCAACTGAAAACGAGAAGGCGGTGTTGGGCGCCATTGGATGAACACAATGTCTTCCCAAACCCCCTTCAAAGCCAGTGGGAAGCAAATGCGGGTTCTGCCACAAAATATGTCACTCCAATCGTATATATAAGAAGCCCAGTCGTCAGCCCGAAGCACAAGGAAGTTGAAACGGTAAGTGCATGCATAACATTTAATTTTAACGTTATATTATATTAACTGCCAACGTTACCATATTCGTAAGCATTGAAAACATGTAAGAACATTTAAACTGAAGTAAAGGTCAAAAGGTCATTTGACCTTTTCTCCCAGGAGTACAGGCCGAAACGTGTCGGGTGTACTGCCATTCCTAAAACTAATAGTATAGCTCTAAATAGAGTACCTAGAAGAGGTACTACCTTCCTGAGTGACATACCCAACAGAGCCATTTTTTCATTCCAGATTTCCTGCTCTGGCAGGGCGAGCGCTCTCTGGAAAACAGAGGATTGATCAGCACAAACCTCTTCAGCATGAGAGGAAAACAAAACGGTAATGCACTGTCACGTATCTCAAATCAGAATATCGCGTGTCTTTTGACCGCTAGGTATGCTATTGTATCAAAACAGCGGTCGCCTAAGACTGTGTGAAGAAACGTCACAAAAGACTGTGTCGGAAAAAAACATTTCCCTCCTTTACGTTTCAATCTACCGTATGCGCAAAAATTCTGGGTGGAACTACCGTCTTCATTTTGATTGGCAGTAACAATAAGTTTCAACTTCTGGACTGGTACGCCATGCAGCTTTTGTGACAATCATAAAACATGGCATGGCAGGACATGACAATCATAAAAACAATTAATTTCTTTTATCTTTGTCTGTATTCTTAATATCTTTTCATTTCTTGTCCATTTCTGGGAGTGTAATTAATTATTGTCAGAGCGAGGACGCTCTGTTTTGCAAGGGGGGAGCAATGAAATAATGTGCTTTTCT
Organism: Trissonchulus latispiculum; assembly: GCA_030248195.1. Classification (NCBI taxonomy): domain Eukaryota; kingdom Metazoa; phylum Nematoda; class Enoplea; order Enoplida; family Ironidae; genus Trissonchulus; species Trissonchulus latispiculum. The sequence continues at coordinate 47,681 of JASAND010006604.1, forward strand.
TAGTGAATTTTTCATCCTGTGGGTGCCCCAATTACTTTGTTAAACTGTTAAAATAACATTCTCCTACCACAAAAACTGGGTCTAATTCTAACTCTTTTCTGGCGGTTTAGTTATTGTTTACGGCCCACTTAATTCAAATCCGGGTTTTTGCACTTAGTTTTTAACGTCCTTAAACGTCATTCTTTCACCAACACATTATAAAAGTAGATTATTTTTACATGAAAGTCAATTGTCTGTTCGCGTACTTTTAGCAAATGCCTGCTGTATTATTTGTATTGTATTCTGCATTTCCCTACAGTTGGGGTTTCGTAGTAGTAGTAGTAGTAGAATTTCCGTTTTTTTTCATTCAAATTTCAGTATGTTCTGTTTTCTGATTGAGTCTTCACGATGCCGCAACGCTAAATCTACCTCCCCCCCAATAGAGCTGCAAAAACGTACTTTAAAAAGAAGAAACTTTGAAACTACTGCAATGTGGATAAGGTTATTTACTGTTTCTTGAACTGTACATTTGCTTAGATTTTCTTTTCTTTCTTCTGTCATAGTTAACCGTTAGGATCTATTCTGTTATGCATACTTTGTTTAGTTTAGGTATTTCTTTAGATTCTGTCAGTACGTATACATATCATTTTGATTTTTGGATTTCTTTATGGTTTTTCGTAGGAGCTAAAAATTTGTTCGCAGGGAAAAGAGAGAGTTAGTGATTTAGATGTAAGCTTTATTGTTGGGATTTTGTTCGTTAGCTGAGCTAGGATTTCAAAGTTATATAGTTTAGAGCAAAGAAAATTATTACTTTTTGTCATTTCGATCAAATTTTAATTGAGGTATACTTAGTTTGTTAACTACTGCTTATAAAATTTTATATGTTTCGATGAAAAATTATTCTTGATTCAAGCTTAAAATTCTTTGGATTTTTCTTTAAAAATATATGGCATTATAGCTTGTTCTTGAGTTCCAAATTTATCTCAGTTATTTTATATACCTCTAAATGTTTGGTAACTTGTAGTTTGTACTTGCATTTGGGATGTAAAGAGTGCGTAAGCAGTTGGATTTGAATATCTGCAGTATTATTTTGCTTAGTGATTGTTCTTAGCTAGGATATATTGAGTCTTGTATAGTACATAGTTTATAGTAGAATTTGAATTTGTCGTATATACTAGTTATATGTTATTCTCTGTACTAATTTGATTGTCTGTGCGCGCTGTCACTGTAAATTTGTATGTGTGTTTGGGAATGTGTATATTTGTGGTTTTGTTTGTGAATGTGATTAGTGGTTTTATATTCATAGATGCTAAACGCTGACATCTTCTTTCAATATGGGAGTTTTTCGATTATTCTGAGCTTTCAAGTTTTTCTTTGTTATTTGCAGTAAATTTGCCAATCGAATTAACATTAATATGCTAACAAGTTTGATGCTAACCCTAGAAACTTAAACCCTCAGTTTCGTTAAGTCCTGCAATTTCCGACTTCCAATTGCTAATACCATCTATTTTTGTAGTTTTATGTTCTCTTATGTGGGGATCTAGATGGCGTTCAGCTTAGGTCCGTTCATAAGGAGAACTTTATTGAATTGAGTGTTAAATGATTACTGTAGCTTCTCTCTAGCAGGCGCAAAATTCTATTCGTAGGGGAAGATGTTAAATACCAGCTACTTTGTGACTTTCGACTTTGGTAAACATTGACTAATTTCGTTACTCTTGTGTAGATCCATTAGTTAAAAAGAAATCAGCTAATTAAGCAAATGTTAGCTAGTTAGTATAGGTCTGGATTCGATTGATGTAGTAACTTATACATTATTGCCAATGCGAGTTATATATTCAACATTGCGTATGGATATATATTGGATATATATACGCAATGTTCAACATTGCATTAAGGTGCATATGCGAGGTAAATTTTTTCAACTCCTAATCAGCTTAATTAATTAGCCTGATTCATTATGCTTAAAGAATGGCTTGGGGTAGACGTGTAAAAGCACGCTCTCAGTAAGCTTTTTCGCTGCTACGGAGGAACGCGTTATATAGGCGTCCTTGCGTAGGCATGATCATACACATATAAGCATATCATAGCCTTTGTGGCGCAAATATATATGAATATCTTTATCTATATGAGTCGATTTCTGGGTAGGTCAGATAACGTTTGGACAACCTCAAAAATCGAATTTCATCAAACCTACATATTTTTTCGCACGTATGAAAGAAGCACAACCTCCAAATATTAGAGCTCAAAGCCCAAAATTAAGCTTGTTTTGCTCAATTTTGTGATTTGGTGTCATTGAGCCGTAATACCGAACTGAGTATAACAAAAAATGCTGTAGTGCACACACTACATGCAGGCTTCCTGGCTCATACCGGCTTGATTTATTGGGCTAGCTGGTCGCTCTATCATGTGTAAGAAAACAGCGCCTTTGCATCTCTCCTTTCTGAGATAATCTGCAATGAATTCCATTTCGGCCGTCACCCAACGTAGGGGTCGTTGCCAGTTTTCTGCTTCTACAGAGCTTAATCCTTTGATACAGGACGCCAAATTTTAATATGTTGTTGCCTTCGCTTCGTAGTAGTAAATACCATAATAAAATGCATGATAGTTTCCGACAGTGTCCCACCGGACCACTAGCACTTTGTCCGCCAAAACTCAAACTCTGCCCACTGGCGGGAGCTGGTTCTTTTACACAATAACTGTGTCAGATAGCTTTTTGTGTGCAGAGTTATACAGAGATTCAAGTACCATTTTTTGGTTTTGGCAGGTTAAAGTTACTTGAGGCAGTTTTCGACAGTGTCACGCCGGATCACCAGCACTTTGTCCGCCAAAACTCAAACTCTGCTAACAGGTTTGAACTGGTTCTTTTACACATAGTAACACTACCAGACAGCTTTTAGCGTGCAGAGTTATACAGAGATTCAAGGACCATTTTTTGGTTTTGGCAGGTTAATGTTTCTTGAGGCAGTTTCCGACAGTGTCACACCGGATCACCAGCACTTTGTCCGCCAAAACTCAAACTGCCAACAGGCGGGAACTGGTACTTTTACACATAGTAACACTGCCAGACAGCTTTTAGTGTGCAGAATTTAACAGAGATCCAAAGACCATTTTTTGGTTCTAGCAGGTTAAAGTTACTTGAGGCCGTTTCCGACAGTGTCACACCGGATCACCAGCACTTTGTCCGCCAAAACTCAAACTCTGCCAACGGGCGGTAACTGGATCTTTTACACACAGTAACCCTACCAGACAGCTTTTAGTGTGCAGAATTTAACAGAGATCCAAAGACCATTTTTTGGTTCTAGCAGGTTAAAGTTACTTGAGGCAGTTTCCGACAGTGTCACACCGGATCACCAGCACTTTGTCCGCCAAAACTCAAACTCTGCCAACGGGCGGTAACTGGATCTTTTACACACAGTAACCCTACCAGACAGCTTTTAGTGTGCAGAATTTAACAGAGATCCAAAGACCATTTTTTGGTTCTAGCAGGTTAAAGTTACTTGAGGCAGTTTCCAACAGTGTCACACCGGATCACCAGCACTTTGTCCGCCAAAACTCAAACTCTGCCAACGGGCGGTAACTGGATCTTTTACACACAGTAACCCTACCAGACAGCTTTTAGTGTGCAGAATTTAACAGAGATCCAAAGACCATTTTTTGGTTCTAGCAGGTTAAAGTTACTTGAGGCAGTTTCCGACAGTGTCACACCGGATCACCAGCACTTTGTCCGCCAAAACTCAAACTCTGCCAACGGGCGGGAACTGGATCTTTTACACACAGTAACACTACCAGACAGCTTTTAGTGTGCAGAATTATACAGAGATCCAAAGACCATTTTGTTGGTTCTGGCAGGTTAAAGTTACCTGAAGCGAGTACTAGGTTCATTTCCTTGAACAAAGCAAGAATTTATAACTTTTGATCATAGTCTATAGCTACCGTGTTGTTGGAGTTGTTGTTTGTGTGCTCCGGTTTTGCTCAGTAAAACTGTTCTTTAATGCAGTTTTGTAAAAAGTTTCAGCGCATCAACTTGCGCACTTAGATCGTCGCTTAGAGCAATTATTTTGCCATTCTTACTGCTTTCAAAAACTAAGACAAACTGTTCAAACTGTGACAAACTGGATTACCGTTTTAAATAAATTGTCTGTTTAAGCGACGTTTAAAAACCGTTGTGATGATTTTTGGAGACTAGTATATAATATTTGATGATGTCACTTAGTTTTCTGTTGACTACCGAATAATTCGGTATACAAAAGATATGCGCAGTTTGGTATAGCTTATTGATTGTTTCAGTTGTTACACGTAAGTTTAATGTGTATTCGTCTGAGTTCTAGTAACATAAAATATGAACGATAAAAGTGAGACTTAAAGCCAGTTCACACTAGTCTACTTTGGAGCAATTTCATTGCCGCAACTTCAGCTACCCCACGACAAAGCTGCAGTAGCTTGCTTAAACAGTTGATTCAACTCGTTGAAGCAACAACCAATAAAATGGAGGAATCTAGCAATCTGAAACAATTTGAAACGACCGACCAGCGTGTTAGTTGCAGCTATAAATCGTCCTAAGCTACTGCGGCAACATGGTTGCTTCAACTTTTGATCAATTCCCTCCCAGTACATTCGCACTTGGCAATTTTCGAGCAACTTATGTAGTTGCTGCAACCGAGTTGCTCCAAAGTTGCCTAGTGTGAACAGGCCTTTATGTGTTTCTTCCTGTTAGAGCAGGAATATGAAAAATAGTATATATGCCCATGGTGTTGTGGTCATTTCTTCATTCTGAAGCACTATCTTCAACACAGGGCTATGTAGCTGGAACTGACAGCCTTCACGCAGTCTTCGACTGTCAGCAACAAACTAACACTTGAAGACTTTTAAGCACCAGTGTAGCTTTGGAGTTATACAAAGGTGCATTTTGGTAAAATCAGGTTTTAGTATAAAATTTCAGAGAATATGTATAGGTAATTGTTTTGTGAAACCGAAACAAATAAAGTTGATTCAAGTGCAATTGTACGTCTAAGCTGGAACTTCTATCGTTTAATAGAATTTGGAACTGACACATTTTTCTCAATTGGATAATAACAGGTATACAAAGGAATATTGCCCCCATACATACTTGTTAATATTGTGTGCAGAAATGTTATGTCAAGATATGTGGATTCGACAAATGTGCCATATAGTGAACAGGAACTTTTTGAGCATTTTCGCTATGCTTGTCTATTGCTTGTCTAGGCTATTGAAAATGAGTTTACTCCAATCCATAATCGCAAACTTTGACTTAATTTTTAAATATCTTATATTACACAGTTGTAGTAAAAAGCTAAGTTTTCATTACATATTCAGATGCGGTGGTTCTCAGTTTCTCTTTTTGTTGTGTCGTCAAACGTTAGCGTATGTTTCACGCATGAATGTTTCTGCAATCTACAAGGTTAACTAACCACATTACAAGCTTCGATTGACCGATTTGGTGTCTCAGTCTCCTTTAACTACAACAATAGCTCCGGGTGTGACAAATTTGGCTGACCTTCTGTTAGCACGGGTGGACTGGAGACTTGATACTAGCGCTGCAGTTCTGTCAGTGCTATTTGTGTGCACGAAACATTACAAAGAATTTATAAAAGACTGGGAACGAGATCATATCCATTTTACGAAGATAATTCGAAATGGCGTCAGGAGAAACCGCTGTGGAATGCCAACAGTTGGCGATGTAAATGGACACGCCAAACCAGTTGCTGCCGACAATTATATGTATCTCAGTCTTGAAATATCCAAGTTTCTCATGGCTGAGCTTTCACTAATTGTATCAGTAGGCACGGGTAGGTTTAAAGGATTTTTCTTGGCATAAAATGACTCCAATATGACCAATGTGTTATTGAATGTTTCCATGCACCCTTGCAATCGTCACAGCCACGTGAAATGATCTGGTTAGAACAATTTTTCCGACCACCCAACCCCAGCAGGTATTTCGGTTCGGGATAGTCTCAGCTCAAATTTTTCACACTTTTGGGGGAGGAACTCGTATGCTGCAAATAGGTATATACCATTTGCGATTATGAATTCTGTTGTAATTTGAACATTGATTCAAATTACCATTTAGAGGCACAGCAAAAGACTGTCGGTCATTTCTATACCACTGAATACCTGTACCGGGCAACCGGTTAGTACAAGGATCATTGTTCCAACAATTTTGGCTGGGGGAGGGGGCGCCAACTCTGGTTGAGACGCCAATTATTGGCAGAATAATTCTCACGTGGAGTAAAACGTAGTATTACAATAATTTATTCGACCACTAGAGCGGTTGAAGAAATTATTTCTACCGTTATACGTATTACCAAGAGTACATAAGATAAGATAAGAAGAGATAAGATAAGAGTATGGCAAGCGTCACACTCTATGCAGGGAAGGGCAAAACTATGCGCGCTATCGGCTGACCAACCCACGAATTTACCCCCTCTCACACCGCCCCTATACGGGTACATAGTTCCAAACGGGGGTCGCTCACTCGCTTAGCATGTTTTCTATATACGAGTGTTAAACATACACGCTTAAACCCCCTCCCCAAACTGGGCCCCTGTTAATTTCAGCGTGTAATTATGCAAAGCAGTGAGGACGCATGTTTGCACCACGTGCCCGTATAGGGGCGGTGTGAGAGGGGTCAATTCGTAGGGGGGTTAGCCGATAGCGCGCATAGCATAGTTTTGCCCTTCACTTTTTCAGAGTATGACGCTTGTCATACTCTTATCATTACGTACTCTTGATATTACGAAACTTTCGCGAAAAAGACGGTTGAGATCGAAAATTGCTCGAATTTGGATAATTCAGCGGTATTAACGGAATAATACGTGGATTTTCAACTTCCGTAGTTCTGGTGGAGTGATAGGTTCCAAAAATGTCACATTCTGAGGAGATCGAGGAACCAAGGGAAGCGGGCGGGCTTTTGTCGCATGAATGTACGCATCAACATTTTGCAAAAATTGTTGCAACTGAGACTGAGGTAAATTTCGTGGGTTTTCAGGAGAATTTTGAGCTCGTTCACCCCAAGTTACATCTGCATAGATAGGAGTAAATACCGCACAAATTTGGTTTGCATGAAGCACTTTTTCATCCGGAAAAAGCTTCAAAAGCCCCTCTAAAAAATTTGGGGTTTTTCCCGATATAGAATTTACCTGTGGTTTTTCCATCTCAGTATACGAACATTCGGTTTTTCCGGGAGGAGGGTTAATGCGGAGGAGCTGCCCCGGAACTTGCCTGGCTCCCCGATTGATGAAAATTCTGCAAGGCTTGGACCAACTGTGAAGCATGGTCAATCTGTTGTTCAATGGGAGTCAAAAAATTTACACCTGACTTATTTTGACCATTCCCTCGAAAAACCTGCCCATTGGGAGCCACAAAAATACTAGGTTCCTGATTTATTTCCGAAATTTGCTCCCCGACGGCCTCCTCGACCGCCGCCTCTTCCTCGATTTCCTCTACTCCAATTTCGATTATTGGAATAGCCGTCATTATCATAATTTGACTGGTTGTTGTAATAATCCCGGTTTCCGGGAAAATTACGACGATCACCAAACTTTCTACGATTGTGGCTTCCTCTGCCACGAAAATTCTGATTGTTTCGTTGATTCATGGCACATTGCGGTGATATATGCCCTGGATTACCGCATGTATAACAGGTCCTTTGCTCCGTTGGAGCCTTTTCTGGCGATTTTCCTTCTTTTCCGTTGATGCCTGAACGGCATTCACCTCGCAGAAGTTGCACCCGTAGATGGTTGAGCGTTTCCTGAGTCCACTGACTCACCCTTAGGACCAAATCCCTTTGAGCATTTCAAATTTTCACCTTTTTTATTTCGTCCTCCAAGGACTGCAGCCTTTTGTCCAAATCACCCGAACTTTCAGAACTATCGGTAGAAACAGAACAAGCTTTCGCTTTGGATTTGGCATTTTTATCCCTTTTATGAGATTTTTCAGGCTTTTCTGAAGCTTCCGACTCAGCGAAATTCGTCTCACACTCCTCTTCGAGTCGTGAGAGTTGTATGTAATTTCGTCATAGACTGTCTCCAACTATCCAAATCCGTCAAAACCGAAACTTCAAGTTTCCGTAAATCGGGTTTTACACTTTTTCGCAATTGCTCGAAAATTTTATCGGCTCTGTCATCCTCACTCTCGCATGGAAAAGCATTTTTCGCAAGCATTTCCAGTTCAGACTAAAATCTTGAACATTTTCCTCCTTTTTCTGAGTACGTACGTAAAATTTTCGAGAGTGTTCCACCGCAGTTTTCTGGACCGGCTCGTATAGGGTCTTCAAGAGTTTGGCCGTTTCGTCATGCGAAACTGGCATACCCAACAAAGACAAACGTTTTATGACAAATTCACGCAACTTTGCCAATAAAATTTGCAGAAAAGTTCCCTCTTTCGATGTTATTAGCCGTAGCAATGGCTTCCAAACTCGAAATCCAATCCTCCGGTGTGAGTCAACCGTTATAATTACTCAGCCCTTTAAAAAGAGTAATAGAATTTTAAAGTTCCGCCATTTTTTGTTCTTTCCAAACGTAAACGAGCAGCTTGGCGTGTCTCGGGAGCGCTTTAAGTTCGTCAATTTACGTATATTTTCGTCAATTTGGCCAAAAATTTGCCAAATTCTTTCTCAATTATTTAAAGGGAGTAAATCGTTAAAAGGTAAGTCAATGATTATACGTGGAAACAAAAACTCTGTGTAAAATTAACCAAAATTCGTCAAAATCGCAGAAAAAACACACTCAAAGTTATATACGTATAGCAAAAATTTTGGCGAAAATGACATCTAGGTGTCACTAATATAACACAAAACTATATATTATGATGCAAAAACGTAATACTAGCCTACACCGAACTATAAAAATACCAAAAAACACAAAATTCAAAAATTTTGTGAAAATTGGGGGGGGGGGTGATTTTCCAAAAATTTGAAAACATTGCATAAAATCGCCTAAAATACCCCAAATATGCCTAGAATCGCATTTTGCGTCCAGGCGAAATCCCACCAAAATACTCAGAAAATAAATTTGGGGGTATCTTGGGGGGAGTCAAAATTGGCAAAAATCTGCCTAAATTGCAAAATTTTGAACATATTTTACACGTTTGGGGGAAGTCCCAACGAGTAATTTATGCCTTATTTGACCAAATTTGAGCAAAAATTAATCTTAGGGGGTCAATTGGGGGGGTCAAAAAACCAAAAACTCAAACTAAAAAACCTCAAACAGCTCCGCGAGCTTCAGAGAGTGTCCTGATGTTCAACCCAATGGGTGAAGGAAAACCACACAGAAAAAATATTTCGTAAAAATAGAAAAAACACACTCTATTAATCGCTCAAAGTTATACTACGTATAGCAAAAATTTTGGCAATTGTTATTAAGACATTGGAGACATGTAAGTTAGCAGTTTGGACCTCTGTTGCCCAAGACGACTCTTGTCAATCAGCAGTCTTGATTTGATAGTCAGAACCCAGCAATCAGAAGTCACTGTTGTGATCTGAACATCAACGTAACAGCAAGTGTATACCCCACTTGCAGACGACATCAATTGAATCAATACTCAACGGACTCACGACAAAAACACCTACACGAGGCTGCCAGGAGGACCCGGATTGGACTCCTGTCTCCGGTCCCCCAGTAGTTGCTTCTGTTTGGTTGGATCAAAAGGGGTCTGGAACGTGTGTCGGGGAAACACGGATCCCTTGGGCTCAGAATGCCCTGCACTGGATGCGCTCTCGGTTCGATTCCGAGTTGAGTAAGCCGCGGGACGCGTCTTAAAAAAACCCGGGGGAGATGTAAGGGAAGCAGGCATAGGAAAGATTGATAAGCTTGTTACGGGAGTTCAGCTGCTGGCCCTGTGGTGTAGTGGTAGCATGTCTGCTCCAGAGTCAGAGGGGCCGTGGTTCGATCCCCGGCTGGACCAATTCTTTACTTTCTATGGTGAGTGAAAAGCTGAACCTCCCTCTTCCCTTCTCTCTTCTAGGTTCTGGCTCCGTGGGTACAAGGGTACTTGACGCCTCCCGTTCGGGCTTGTCCTTGGTTTCTTCCTGGTCCACCAGCCCTGGTAGAAGCGCTACAAGGATACTCAATTTTGAATACACCGCATTTTGAGAGCCTGGTGTCTAGGTTTATTGTTCACAGTAAGCGCGCTGACTTTCCGTGTAATCGAAGAGGTAGTTACATTAGTGGGTCAAATCTCAAGAATTTTAACTCACACCGCAGCAGTTTCTCTACTTGTGGTCCTGTATTTTTCCGATTTCACTTAAGAGAACACGTTCACTTAAGAGAACATGTTCTCTTAAGTGGGTGTTCCTTTAAGCGCGAGAATACGCTACCTTAAAATCTACGGTGAGCAAGGCGTGACAGTTGATCATTCTAGAGATCTCATTTCTACCAGCATACATTTTGTCGGTGCAGCGGGTAATTGCTTGCCCCCAGGCTGCTAGCTGCCCTAGTGTACTACCTGCTGGGGAAAAGCAGGGTATTTTCTATGCAGCGCAGGTGAGGTTGAGATTACATTAAACGGGCTTTTCTAACTACACAGGGTGAAGAAGACTTTTACAATTTTAATATTTTAATAGCGTCAAATACAATCGACTGCTTCTTCAGCGGCACTGTGTAAAGCATTGTATCTACTTCAGTTCAATCAAATCAGCATTGCTATAAATTTCCGGAACTCAGAAAAATGTGTTTATTCCTTGGTTCATTGCACACCAACATTTTCCTGTTCTGCATTCAAGTGATCTATACTGTAGAATCTATACTATACTGGGATAAAGAAGAAAATGTTGGTACTCCAGTTGGCAGAGCCAGATTTACAGATTGTGAACACATATATGTGTTTAATGTGTGTATATACATATATATATATATATATATATATATATATATATATATATATATATATATATATATATATATATATATATATATTTTTGGAGTATTTTCTACGGCGTAACTACTCTATAGAGTTCATAATCCATTTAATCCGGTCACTGAATTTATCTTATATTTAGAAATAGTTAGGCAGTTGACCAGCGACCATCGTTGGGCGCTAATCATATCGACTATGTTAGCATAATAACAAAATCTTATATTAACAGGACACATGTGCACTTTACCTGACTAAAAACCACGACGTTCCCTTTCGGACGACCACGCACCAATGTTGATGTGCGGTCGCGCTCTTGCTCAATTGACGTTGGACAGATAAAAAGTTGTTTGTTTCCAACTCCCGTTACGTATGGCATATTCTTTAGAAGTTGTTTAACTCTATGAACTGTGCTAGACTCCTGCTGCAGGCGCGAATAAAGTGCGAATCCGGCATTTTCCATACGGTCAGCTATTTCCTTTGCGCTTTTTGCGGATTCTTTGCTGTTGGATCTCCGAAGCATTAGTTTTAGGATCTTTCTAAGCGCAGGATCCTGCAGGGCCATTCTGATACTTATGGATCCAATAAACCCGGGCAAAGCAACCATAGTCTGGGCTTACACCAATTCTACAATTATCTAAAAATACAAATCTGCAAATGGAATTCATGAGCTCAAATACGTAGTTTAACCTATAAATGCTTTCACAGAGCAAAGCTTCCGCTTCCCCGTGTAACTCTTCACTGAAGAATAGCAACATTTGCCTTTAAAGGTCCTAATGTGAAAGTTGCAATGTTTGCATCTACACATCAACATAGGTTCCTATCCATGCCGTTTGTTCCAAAACATTTTGGTGGGTATTGTACCCTTAGCATAAGTTAATAGTAGTTATTATTTGCAAAAATCAACGTTATTAGGAATTCAATTAGCGACTTTTAAAAAGTAACTTCTCAGTTGGCACAGTGGGAATAGTAAAATCCTGAAATAAGGAACGCGTCCATTTTATCAACTAAGCTTTTAAACGGACTACGGTTCATATTCGTTGAAATGAGCTATGTTTGTAGCTAGGCTGTAAGATTTCATTTAAAAAAAGTGGTAGTCTTTGTGTAAACTGCTGGTCCTGGGGAGTGGTTAGATCCTTGGTCCTGGTGCTGATGCTGATTAGGTTCCACCACGCTAAAATTCTAGACGACACGCATGCAACCTGAAATTTCGAATCTGCACGCGTGACGACTTAGAATGTTTGTTGCCAGTGACATAAAAATTATATTTTAGTACTATGCTGCTACGATTTGTTCCTAAATTTATTCAAGGAGCTCTCCAGTGTGTATATAAAATGAGAAGTAGTTGGCGTTCTGTAGAACATTATTATTAGAAATGTATTATACAATCCATACATATTTTATCCAAATAATTTCATTCGGATGGAACATCTTTGAGATAAAAATATGTTGCTTTACCTTGAAGTCATCCAATGACACCACTTTCAAAAATGTTTTCTGAAATGGTTCTTTCGAAGTTGTCAATTTCCTGTTGAGTTTTGTTAGCGTATACAATAAGTCAAGTTTATTCTTTACAAGCAATGGTTACGTTATCTTCATTTGATAACTGACAGGAGATATCCTGGAATGAATTCTGACAGTAGTCTCTGTTGGCTTCCGTGCCATGTGGCAACCTCACAAAAATCTTTGTTCCAGGGTCATAGAATTCGCTCAGCTTTTGAGGTTCTTGAAAGTCAATAACTTCATCAAGCTTATCATATCCCATTTCGCAGTCGAAAATTGCTTTCGTAAGGTCCTTATGAAATTTCGTAGTTTGGCTTTTGCTATGACTTGAACGGTTCGTTGAATATCCTTTAAATCGAACTCCTCGAGGTGCCAGTACAGGTGATCGAAGAGATCGTCATCGACAGGCTCATCCTCTGTCAGAACCTGCCTTGCAAATTCTTGCAAATGGCTTTCAAGTGGTTGCCAGACCATTAACTTTACCGCCAGAGCCTGGCAAAGTACAACAATCTCCCTCTATTGACCACTTTTCACTAGTCCTTGTATAGTAACCATAAAGACTTTTACAGTTACCTTTGTGGGTTTGTCTGCTGTGGACAATAAATTCAAGTACGAGTCTACCATAGCTGCATAGAGGCTTTAAACGGACTTGTGATACTAGCCCTATGTCAACCTCGTAAAATCAAGCTTCAACCTTCAGAAAAGTGAGTATGAAATTGCGTATTTGAATTTGTGCTTGCTTTTTCTTCGAGCTGCATAAGTAGTAATTCGTAGACGTCGTCTGCTGCTTGAAATGAAAGAACCATGTAAGCATGAAATATTACACATATGAAAGAATAGGAGTGCATATCAAGCGTAGGAACATCAGAGTGTATATCTTGCATAGGAACATCAGCTTATTCAAAGATAATTCAGGGTGATCGCTTTGCTCTAGAACAGAACAGCACAGAACAGAAACTTGAATTAGTAGGTTCCTTTCTAGCAATGTACTAGCTTGTTGCAAAAGCAATGCAATTGAGACTTGCAAAAGCAATGCAATTGAGACCCTTGCAGCTAAACAGCAGATTGTAATCAATAAAAGTAACAACTATAAGGTAGTGGTACAAAACTCTAAAGTCAATTGCTTTCTATATAGTGGTCTAACGTTTGTTCTTAAATAGCTTCATAAAGTTAATAACGTAATTGTCTTTCCAACATAAACTTATACTACTTGTGAAGTGACCAGAAACTGAAACTGAAACTGAAATTTGCTACTGAAACAACAGTACTTAGAGACGTTTACTGGCCGACAATTTCAGGACCCGCCCGGCCCGTAAAAATTTAGGACGTCCCTGCCCGGCCCGGCCGCGTATTTAGAAAGTGTACGTGCATGTCGCGCAATGAGAAAGTGTACGTGAGCCACGCGCAAATCTTCAAAGTGTACGCGCATGTCGCGCAAGAGGTAAGTGTACGTGAGCTACGCGCAATATTTCAAAGTGTACGTTCGTGTCGCGCAATGGTCTTCTAAATACAGAGCGAGCATATCCTGTATCCAGTTAAAATTTTCCCATAACGTTAAGCATGTCGTTGCTTATTTTGTCGATGACCTTTTCACTTGTTCAGTCTTGTGTCGTTTTCAGCGACATGCGACATTGCGACATGGCTCATTGCGCGACATGCACGTACACTTTCTAAATAAAGTTATAAACTTTCTAATAAAGCCCGGCTCCGCCCATAAATCAAAAAGTTCAATTTTCCTACCAGATCGATAAAACTAGTGCAAACACTGGATTTTCATCTGTATTGTATATTAGAGGATTTTCTTCAAACACTTTGGCTATAATTTGTAACAAACTTTCTCGCACAAGAAACGAAGTATTTACATTCATTCGAGTACCAAATTTGAAGTTAGGCCAACTCAAATTTTTCATTTTTGGCCAGTCTTTGTTTAAACTTCCTTCCCTTTCTTACCTGTGTGCATTTGTTGCACATAAAGCTTCTGCTTAAATGCATCAGCCATCAATCAAAATTTGACTTTTGCTTTAATGAGTCCATTTTCAAAGTAGAGCGGAATAAATTTTATTAGCAATAATGTTCCAACATACTGACATCTGACAGGCTGAATATCGACCGAAAATTTTTGAACATCCATTTCTCAAAAGTTCTTTTTGTGCCACTATATGAAGGACATTTTGTCTCCTCATAGTAGTTTGTCTTTGCTGGTTGATGGTGACCGCCAGGTGTCTGAAAATTTAGATATGTCGAATGTGTTTGCTAAGCAGTTTTCTTCTGTCGATGTTACTGATGATAATACTCTGCCAACTGTTCCGGAATATGATGTCGATGAGGATATAGCCCAATCACTTTCTAGCTTCCGAATCACCCGAAAATATATAGAAAGTGCCATCGCGAAACTGAAGCCAAGTTCTAGCCCTGGGGCTGATGCCCTTCCAGCTGTTTTCTTTAAAAGGTTTAGCCTCCTTCTGTCTGTTCCTCTCCAATTAATTTTTCATGAATCCTTTGTAACGGGAACGGTGCCCTTTGACTGGAAGCAAGACATAGTTGTTCCCATGTATAAGGGCAAAGGTTGTAAGGCGGGGGCGGTTAACTATAGGCCAGTTAGTCTGACGTGTATTTGCTGTAAACTTATGGAAAGAATACTGAAGGATGAACTCTTTGATTTCTTTAATAAATCCGGCTTAATATCTTGTCACCAGCATGGTTTTGTCTCTGGTAGGTCAACTCAAACACAACTTTTGCATTGTGTAAGGGATTGGGTCACATTTATTGACAAAAACACTCCGGTAGATGTAGTTTATATCGATATTAGTAAAGCCTTTGATACGGTTAGTCACTTGAAGCTGCTTTACAAGTTGAAACGCTATAAAGTTCCTGATATATTTTGTAAATGGATTGAAGATTTTCTAAGCGATCGCTATCAGGTGGTAAGGGTGAACGGGGTGTATTCATACCGGTGTCAGGTTCTGAGTGGGGTGCCTCAAGGAAGTGTGTTAGGTCCACTTTTATTCTTGGTGTATATTAATGATGTAATTAGTAGAGTTGAACATAGCTATGTAAAAATATATGCGGATGACATTAAATATATTACACATGTGTAGTGATGCTGACTCTGACTGTGTAGTGTAGTGTACTCTTAAATGATATCAATAACGTTTTTGGGTGGGCGAACGAGAACCAATTGAAAATTGCTTTGGAAAAGTGTGTTTTAATGCATTTCGGTGGGAACAACAATAAATTTGATTATACAGTGAGCAATGTTCAGATACCAGCTGTAAACTTAATTAACTTAATGTAAAAATCCATGAAGGATCTAGGAGTAATCGTGATGATAAATTAAAATTTTCTCAACACTGTTCGTCAATAAGTGTTAAAGCTTTGACTCGTATGAACATTATTTTTAAGTCATTTCGATCACGAGACCGGGATTTTCTGTGTGCAATGTACACTACTCATATACGACCTATTGGGGAGTACGACTCGCCGGTGTGGTCTCCGTATTTAAAAAGGACATTGAGAGAGTAGAAAATGTACAAAGGCGGTTTTCAAAGCGGATTCCAGGTTTGCGCAACAAAACATATTCTGAGCGTTTGGCAATTTTGGGATTAGTAAGTTTGGAATTGCGCAGAATCAAAGCAGATCTCAATCAGTGCTTTCGCATAGTAAAGAATCTCGACAACGTTGATTTTTCCGACTATTTTGCCTACCGTCAGGATGCGGGACTAAGGGGTCATAATTTAATGTTAGATTCTGTACATTGCCGAAGAAAGGAGAAATTAAACTTTTTCAGTAGCAGAGTAGTTAAATTGTGGAATAGCCTTCCCTTTGAAGTTGTCAATGTTGATTCACTTGGTATTTTAAAATCTAAACTGCACTGCGGGATATAGATTTGTCGATTCATACAAAGCTCTTCTAACATTTTCTGTGGCTATTTTACTGCACATGTTTATATAGTTTCACGATTTTGCACGTAGTTTGTACATGTATATACGTACGTATTATTTGGTTTGTTTTTAATGTTGTATATATGCATGGATGCATGTAAGAAGCTGTACATGCAGTTCTTTGTACTCCTTTTCAGTAAATGTTCTACTGCGTGACTATAATCTTTACTGAATAAACCAATTGTTTGTTTGTTTGTTTGACATGTTTTCGGATTTGGCTCAGCAGGTCTTTCCGGTCGATCAAGTCGGCAAATTTCAAATTAACACGAAATTTCGCAACTTTACATTGGGCTTTCTTGCTACTTGATACTTTTTAGCCCAAACCAAGAAATACGTCTCTCCGGAGAAGTGCGAATTTCGATTCTGGAAAAATCTCCGGAATCAGTCGAGCAGTTTTTGAGAAAACGATGTTCGAAACAAAATAATCGCAGTTTTGCTAAAATTGTTTTCCGCATGTATTAAATGCTAAAATACGCATAGGCTATGTAAATTTACTTATTACGTGTAAGGGGGGAAACTTTAGCAGGATGACGTCAGTATGTAATACTTTCCCCATTAGGCATTTAACATTTTAACATTCCCACTACATTTCGGCAGTTTTTAAGATCTTCAAGGACTTTTCACAAAGGATATAAACATTCAAAGCATAATTTCTGTCTTGGACTGAATAAAATAAAATAGATAAAATCGGACTAGGATTTTGCAGGTAAATATAATCCGATATATTAGTGCTGAAAATATTCAAACAACAAATAGGTTAGAGAATAAGACGTTAATATGAAACTAGAAGCTGAACGGCTCCTTCACTAGCCAGGGGTGATGCATAGCTCATGCCATTTCTGATGCACTTTAAATGTTTAAATCAAATTGGCTATCAGTATTATGGTAGCATTTAAAATGTTTGATTCATGAAGTCAAGAAGCATTAAGTCAAGAATAGAAAACAGCTATGAAATGTAATAGTACGGTTGGCGGGGCGGGGCGGGGCGGAAGAAATTGTGATTACATAGTTCGCTGTACGCTTGCGCAATCAGCTGCGCCTGCGGGCAGTGTGATAATCAACCATTGCCACTGCTAGCTGAGTTAAGTCGTGATTACATAGTTTGCTGCACGCCTGCGGAGCCATGACAGCTAATTAGGGGTGATTCCTAATAAAATTTGATTTGAGTTGTAATTGCTGCTGGCAATCAGACTGGCTGAAATTAGTTAGTTTCTCTCTGGGGATGAAGAAATGATGTTGTACCTAAGCGACAGTAGTGTCAGTAACTAAATGAAACTATGCATAGTGAATGCGTTGTCATTACACTAGAGTAAGACGGCGTACGAGAAAGGTTTTAATTGTTAGAGCCAAAGTATTTAGAATTATGAGGACGAGGGCAAATTTAGCCATTCTTCAAATATTTTCCTAAGAATCTTTGAAAATAATTCAAGTTGCTAATTTTGGAGGTATAAGTTTTTTGCAATTTGCAAGATTGATATATACCTTAAATAGAGGCAAATTAGGCTTAACTTTGCTGCAGAAGCTCGTAGTAACAGCTGTTTTTAACCTAGCTGTCTGAGCAATGCAGACACTTTGCTAAAGTAATACACATCAGGAAGAGGAGAACTTTACTACGCAATTGCCGGATAAAATAATCGCGTCATGTTGTTACGTAATGTCTATAAAAATAAATAAACAACTGAATAATATTGACGGCTGCGCGGCGGCGGGGGAATGATGATTGTATGATTACGCAATCGCAGCACGCTTGCACAATGCTGATTACGCCTGCGGGCAGTGTGATATTTGAGTAATTAGTGAGGTTATTTCAGATATATTTAGCCGAAATTACACGAATTATGACGTCATTTTGAATTAGTCTAGAGCTAGCTAATAGTTGGCTTTGACGTAGGAAAGCATCACGTGATATAAGCAAACCTTTTTATAACAAATAACAGCTGTTTGTGGTGTCTGAAAAGCTAAATTAATTAGCTATCACTGCTGGCGAGACGATTATTGATTTTTATAAAAAATATCCGTCTAACAAGACGACGCTATATGATTAACACGGCATGTGTTAAAGATACGGGGGGGGGGGGTAGGGGGACATCTATACTACGGCCGCCTCGCGATCGCAGGTCTGGATCCCGATATACGCAAGAAGACATCAAACGTGCAGCTAGCAGAGAACGCCGACGTGAGGCCGACAGACGGTCGGCTACTACTCCAACGAAAGATCGCCGTCGTTCGTCGAGAGATGTAACGCAAGAGGCTGACTAATGGTCAACCTTTTAGTTATTCTCATTATTACGAAATCAATCTACTTAGCTACCAACTGGCTTGCTAGTCAGCAAGCATTCCTCCACGTGTCATGTAGCTCCACCTATTGGCTAGGTTTGGATTGGGTGGAGCCCCCCCATTGGAGCAACATGATTGGGACACCCCAGTTAGAGGACGCTTCTCTTGGGAGGGGGTGATCCGTCAAACTTCTCCCCCTTTCAGTGTTGGGTTTTCCCTTGTACAGTGTAGTCGCTACCTCTCTCTATTCTCTCCATGTTTCCCCTGTACAGTTTCTTCCCTGTAATTCTTCAGTGGGCTTAGGTATATTGGAACGTTAGCGGGGCTTCGCCCATAAACTGGTGAGTGTGTGACTATTATATATTTTACTGTATAACTGTTTGTCAGTTGGGCTTTGCCCCCTAAATTTATCTATTAGTTATTTCTATATTTGCTCTCTCTATTGTTGTTGTTGTTACTTATTAAATGTCTCCACTAGTTGTGTGCACTTTTGGGTAGGTCATTACTGAGCTCCTAGGTTAGTTTATTGTTACTTCTGAGGTGAGCGGGTGTCACCCCCTCACTAGGTCTATTTATTTGGCGAGGCTTCCCCGGCCGGCTCCGGCGCGGTTGGTGTGTTATTCACTTGTGCCACGGTCTCCTCGCTTGAGTTGCTCTCGCAGGGTAACGGTACTATTGTGTTAGGCTAGTTTCTCTCTGGTACCGCTACAGAAATAAACAGAATTCAAATCTAACTTTATAAAATTAAATGTCACCATTTTGCAAAGTTTTACTAAAATCGCAAATCGCAAACATTGTGATTCTGCAAAATTTTTAGCAATATTTTTGCTTAACCTTGCAGAACCGAAAATGAGTCAGTTGATACCATTGCAGTGCAATCTTAAATCAAAACAAACACACTGTTTGTTAATCTTTGCCACTCGCATACTCGACTACGGAACATTTTCTGTGGAATCGGCCTCAAATTCGTCCTTTGTACGCCATGAAATCCAGAGTTAATTTTGAAAAAAAACCCGGAATTTAGTAGATATGATCCGCAAGTTTAGTTACGAAAATGATCTATAAGGAACTTTTAATATTCTTCTTCTTCCTGTGTTGTGCCATAACTCGCCAGTGTGATGACAGTTTTGGACTCAAGTGGGTCACCTGTAAGAAGCAAGGATGCACTCACTGTAAGAAGAACTTTTTCCAGTGCTATGAGTGTGCGGATCCACCCCCAACACCAAACACAACTACAACGGTCCCAACTACAGAACCAAAACAAACTTTGACAACGGAAATCGTTGATGATGAAGCTAAGCAGAAAGCTCTTAATAAAACGGTAGCAATCAGTGTGGTAGGCGCAGTAGGTGGTGTGATTTTTCTGACTATCACAACTTTTCTGATACTCTACTTTTGTGGCGTCGGAAGAAGCAAAAGGACCACTTTTGACTGGAGAGAAAGAGAGGCCTACATGAATACGGTTACAGGTGGTCCTGGACCTCCACCACCCACAACAACACCTATTACTCCTGTCATAACACCTGGTGACCTTGGGGATCAACCTTATCCGTCTGGTTTCCCACCCTCCATGCCTCAGTCTTGACATGGCAGCTATCAAGATAACACTCAAAGTTTCTCTGCTGCGACTGAATCGCTACCACAGGACAAAGGAAACTGAAGCAGGCAAACGGCGTTCGATATACGCTTTCTAGTTTCTAATTAATATATGATGCTGTGAATTGTAAACTACGAAAGAGCTTTTCTGAACTAAATGAAAATTGAGCAAAAATAAAAGGAACACTGAGGAACAGTACGCTAGTCAATTTGAAAAACAGGCTGACCTCCCAGTCAGATTTGGATTAGTCAAAGCTCCTATACAAAGAATTGTTTAACTACGCTAGCTACCCACTCGCCACTGTCCTGAGATTTGGGCTACAGCAAAAACATTGGAAACCTTTGAAATAAAAATAGAGTAATTCCTTGTCACTACAAAGAACTGTAAGGGAAGCAGGCATAGGAAAGATTGATAAGCCTGCAATGGTAGTTCAGCTGATGGTCCCGTGGTGTAGTGGTTAGCATGTCTGACTCCGGAGCTGAAGGAACGTGGTTCGATCCTCGGCGGGACCAATTCTTTACTTCAATGGTGAGTGAAAAGCTGAACCTCCCTCTTCCCTTCTCTCTTCTAGGTCCTGGATTCGTTGGTACGAGGGCGCCTGACGCCTCCCGTTCGGGTTTGTCCTTGGTTTCTTCTAGGTCCACCAGCCCTGGTAGAAGCGCTACAGAACCTCGTCTAGTGGTGAACAGAACACAGCAGTTTTAAAAATAAAATTATGTAAACTTGTGCTGGCTGTTGTATTTGAGACAGGTCAGGGTTTCACCGGCCGTCGGCTACTGGCCTGGAGTAGTTTGTAGTATAGTTGTTATGACTGCTACAATACTGATTTACAGATGTTAAAAAAGAAAACTGTAGGTGTAGGTGTACGTGCACAGGACAGACTAAATCCAGGCATCCTTGCAGTTTTTGCGTAAATATGCAGCTCCAGCTTCCAGCCAGACCATAACCCTCGTTGCAGCGTATTCAAAATTGTCCTGGCACTGTAGGTGCTGGATCAGGAAGAAGGCGATGAAGAAGAGGAAGAAGAAGAAGAGGAGGAAGAATATTTTGAAAGTTGTCGTGTAATACAACTTCAATTTGAAGCGTAAAACACGCTTTATTTAGTGTAAGAGCTACAAAGAGAGTCTTATCTGGGTAAGAGTGCTGACACCGCATATTGGCTTCCTCTTGTAATTAAAGCTTGCCTTAAACAACTACACACAAAACCGGTTCCACGGTTGAGTTAGCAATACAATGTTTGTAAATAAAATAATTGATCAAAGTAACTCATATTCGTATTGATTATAATGACTCCTTGCTTGCTTGTCTAGCCAACAATTCGTGAGGCAATTCGTCAAGTTTAATCGAAACCGTTAACGTATGAAGGATGGCTCAACGAAGGTATTAGTTCAATGAAGGTTAAGACGGTTAGATTAAGCAGACCGTCCTAATCCACTGAACTAAGAAGCAAATTGCAATCTGTTAATTCGCCATTATGTTTAAAAATATCGAATAAAATTTTTATCATTACGCAGTTACATGTCTAACCCTCACAAGAGAGGGTTAAAAATAGATGAAAAGCAATTCAAAGCAACTTTTTAAGATCTTTATGCACATTAATGCAGATTAGCCTTGCTGACTCATAGTCCATTCGAACAGTCTTAACAGTTAAAGAGTTTTCGATCAGAAGCTTTGCCCTGTCCCCAAAAAATTGCACAAAAATCTGCCCAAAACTTCATTACTAATTTTGACATCTGAAAGAAACCCGTCCGCTTAATGCTATTTTTCGTTTGCGTTTGAGTCCAAGTAGCTTAAACATCTGAGACAACATAAAAAGAAAGTTGTTTTGCTCAAAACCCTTCCTAAATTCCGTAATACTAGAAAAATTTCAAAACATAATTGTTGCCTCGTTTACTCCTGGCAGAAACCATAACTCCTAGGTTTCAATAAACGCTAATTTCCTTTTCTATTTTTTCTTTTCCTTTTTCTTCTCCGTGCTGGACGACGATGTTTCACTTCCACCATCTGACTGTGACGCTGCTTTGAAGCCATATGGCGGTGAAGCCGGCGGGGGACCCTGCGAATAGTAGGGATCCGGATATTGCGGAGGGGGTCCTGGGGGTCCTGGGGGACCCATCGGCCCGGAACCTGGGGGTGGACCCATCGGAGGGTAACTTTGAATCTCTCTTTCCTGTTCCTTTAACTTTTTCTTTTCCGCTTTCTTGCCTTGTTTGTGAATCCAGCAGCAGATAAAGATGCAGCCACAGCCCACAAACAGCACACTTCCCACCACAATAATGACAATTTTAGCGGTTTTTGACAGGGAAAACTTGTCATTGCACCGATAGCAGCCGTATTTTGCCAGAATGCAATCTTTGCAATCCTTTTTGCATTCCTGTCTTTTCATTTCTCCCTTAATGCATTTGCAGTAGTAGCAGTTTGCTCTGCGACCATAGTAGCATCTGTTTAGACCACAACCACTGCTTAAGCAGATGTCAAGAGTTTCGAAACCTCCAAATCTCTTACAGGCAGCCCTCTGAAGAAAGGTATGGTCGCAACCGAAACACTGAGAAGCTGGATCTTGCTGGCATCTCTTGCAATAAACCAAACATTCCCTCTGAGTTGGATAGGTATTGCTAGGGCAGGGTCCTGCTCTTTTTTTCACCTTATGAAGGCATTGGTAACAGTTTTTGTCGACTTGATGGCAGGATTTACAGGACCTGAGCTGACAGTTTTCCTTGCTGAGGCAACCGTTTCCATGATGCAGGCAAAAACAAATTAGAATTAGAAATGTCTTCATTAGTTAGTTGCGTACGTCTAGTCTTACGGGAGCATCGGATCGTGTCACATATATAATTTAAAAAATCGGCAAGACAGTGGGAATAAAAATCGCGTTGGTAAGAGCGATGGTAAGGTAAGAGCCTACCCTGACCAGGAACTACTGCCTTTGCAGTACTGTCGAGCGTTTATAATAGCAAGAGTAAGACACTCAGCTCTTCCTAATAGAATAAGCTTGCAAGATTCTCGAAACATTAAGGCCCAAATCTCGGGGGGGGGCTTCTCAGAGTGTAAACATACAACGCGGACATTTTTTAAAAACGGGCGTTTTCGATAAAACAAATACTATAACGTGAGCTAGGAAAATGGTACAGCAATAATTTTTATATCAGTATGTTGCGTAGAATGGAATCATTTTAACGATATAAAAATTATATAGTTCGGTTTAGGTAATCTCTTACAAAACCGGCAATAAAGCAGCCTTGCCACGGAATTTCATCATTTCTTAGAAATGCCTTTTTTGTTGCTGAATTTATGAGGGATTGCCTAAACCGAACCATATAATATTTATATCGTTAAAAAGATCTCATTTTATGCAACATAATGATATAAAAATTTCTGTACGAAGTTTCTAGCTCAAGTAATAGTATTTAATTTGTCGAAAACACTCGTTTTTAAAAAATGTCAGCGTTGCATGTCTACACGCTGTGAAGCCCCCCTCGAGATTTCGGCCTTAATGTTTCGAGCATCTTGCAAGCTTATTCTATTAGGAGGAACTGAGTGTCTTACTCTGGGCATTATAAAATCTTGGCACTATGAAGCGGGAAAATTTAGCATACCGTGAAGGGTGTCAATGGAAATTCAGTTTTATTTAATTCTATGGCTTTATTCAGCAAGCTGCAATGTATTTGCATTGCGTAACAATTCGTTTACGATACCAATGTGTAACTTCAGCCTAACAAATTTTGTCGAAGATGATGCTTCAATTTGTAATAAACTGTTGCAACCATATGTTCGGACAATTTTTCATTTCAACGAAACACATGCATATGTAATGTAAAAAGCCAAAATACAAATAGAAAATGGCATAAAAATTCAACTTATGGAATGTGATTTTCAGCTGGAACACCAGTTGTCTTAATGAAGTAAAAAATGTGTTAATTGTGTTAATGAAATCCTGAATTGATTCAATGGAACGTCCAAGCTTTGTTGTATAGAATTTTTAGCGTAATAGTACCAGAGTTGCCAGCCAAATTGGACCGCCCAGAAGGTCAAAATAGGGACAAATGTTCGAGCTTTGAGAGAAGATAAAGGTCAGAAGTAACACCTTAACTAATTTAGTTTACTTAATAATAGATGGAACCCCAGTAGAACGCAACAAAGTTGGGATTAGTTAAGCAAAAGGATTGGTCGTTACCCTTCCTGGGTCAGTAATAGGCCCATTTATCGATTTCTTTTAAGTAATGGAGAAGTCGTTACTCCTCCCAGGCCTTGTAAGACCTCCTTTCATTTATCCATCGATCACGAAGTATACTGAAAATTCAATTAAACCAAGTTAAAATCATGAAGAAAAGATTATGAGGAAGATACTGCGTAAGAAGCAGCAATTATATAGTCTGGAAAGGCCTATTAAAAACGGTGTTTTATGCAGTTAAAGTAGCACATATTGGAAGGTAATTCCAAAACCCGTCTTCTAATTTCCAATATTAGAAATGTTAGAAACGCTTTCATAAGACTCGTAATGTCGTAATGTCGTAATCTTAGCCCTCTAAAAGGTGTGCCTCAACAATAACTGTTGTCGAGTAGAGTATATACGTTTTGTAAGAATTTCAGTAAATATAGACGAGGCGATCTATCCATTCCTACAATTATTGGTACAGAAGACAGCAGGATTATTTCTGCTTGCAATAAATTTTATTAATATAGATAAAAGTTCAAGATCCTAGCCACAGAAGGTCATTGATTACCAAAACGCTGAGAAGTCTTGTGAGTCGCGCTTATGAGTCTTTCAGTAATCATTGGTTTGCCAGCAACGCACGATTAATGCTGAACACAGAAGAAACATTTTAAACAGATTTCATTGCATCATCGTTCAGTCAGGTTTCGCATCTCCATATCGGTTTTTAGTGTACGCCTCACTCCAGTAGGTTCTAAACCGGTTAGGAGTAGTGTAAGTACGGAATTTATTTTTAAACTTTGGCTGGGCATATAGCTGACACCGAATAATTCTTTACAATTACCCGAGGCGTTGAACAAGGCAGGGGATTTGTCCATCACCTGCTGTGTGATGAAAGCCCCTCTGCAGCTCCACCCAAAGGCAGCCGCCCCTTAAATCTCAGTAAATTGTGGACAAGAAAACGACGTAAGCTTAGCCAACTTAATCCAAGCTGTAGAGAACTGGATGAGGTGCAGATGAATGTTGGACCCTGATACAGTTGGCTTAGCTGAATAAGCAATATGTGATGTCAGAATGGTTACAGAAATTAAGTTAAAGAATACATTTTGTCAATGCTGTACCGAAGACTATGGCTGCTTCAACACTCCGTTCAGAGATAGACATAAGTTAAGCCGTAGCTTAACGTAGTTTTGCTATTTACATCCGTAAATCGATCAAATCTCAGAAACTTCTATTGTAAAAGGTCAACCTGGTCTACAAAAACATAGGTTTAAATCAAACTTTAGTGTATTTGTAATGAAAGCGACTGAAATCCAGGGGCTCTAAATTCCTTGTTACACAGAGAGGCAGACAGCGAGAAGATGCTGGGATCAACTCTTAGGTCTAAGGATCAAGCTTGCCTAGTGTGGGTCTAACCTAATCCAGACGGTCCGCCTGTAGGGTACGTGAGTTCACTAGTGCCTCAAGGCCAGTACTTATCAAGGGAACAGTTGCGATGCTTAACTGCCACCCACGGATCAGTACCAGGAGTCACTGCACAACAGAAGAGAACCTTGAAGTCAGAACAACTATCACACTCGAACACGCAAGACCAGGGCTCCGTATGAGGGCTTCCTTCAGGCTCGCTATCAACAGCCCAAGCTTCAATCTCAGCGCGATTCCACGGCTGAGAACAGTTGCAATAGAAGGTTACCTCCGAATGCTCAGGCTCAACTAGAGAACCATCATCGTGAACTGGGAAAAGTATGCTAAAACTGTACTGGTTGTGGCACTCAGGACACTGGTGAAACGGCAGATTCAGTTGGTTCTCAGGCTCACTAATATCGCTAAGATTTCCTTCGTCGTCAGCGTCTCCGTAGACAAACTCAATGGGCTCCAGACTGACCTATTTTCCAGATATCGTCGACTCAGCGGTTTCCTATCCAACCTAGTATCAACTACAACGACTTAAGATCTGATCCTAATTAACTATTTACTGTGTCAAGTTACCTCAATATCAAACAGCACCAACACACAAGATCAAGTACACTACAAATCTGCTGCAAAAAACTGATACAAGAGGAATCCGTTCACCGCCTAACAACTAAACTCAAAGCTACGATCAGTCACAGGTCCCTACTCCGAAATCTTGGCAGAAGAAGAACTAGAGCTGAAACCCAGTAAAATTTTGATTAGATTAGTATTTTAGCCTACTGGTTGCCACACACACACGCACTCAAGCACACTCACCTAAACAGTATTCGCTATTCTCAGACTGCGAATTGATTCGCAGTCACACAATGATTTGATTTTCGGGGTCGAGGAGGGGGGAAGTTCCCTATATGCTCCCTATATGTACCTGAAAAGTGTGCACAAGTCCACCCGTCCCAGGTCACGAATAGTTACCAGCAATACGCACCAGCAGAAAACCAATAACTATTCTGCCCTCTGCTAAGAAGACGACCTGTAAACTTTGAAACCTCGTTTGGAAGCTTAAAAAGAGAGAATTTGAGCAGATTCAGTGAAAATGATGCAATTAGAAACAATCCTGGCACTGACAATTTTGGACAGACAGATTGCAGACATTTTTAGACATAAACAGTTAAAAGTTAATAAAATTGGCAAGACTCCTGGCTTTCTTCAGTAGATCAGACTTAACATCCAACCCCAAACTCCAGATCCCAATATGACGGTCCTAAGTAATCAGTGCGTCCCTAAGCCAATGGCTGGCTCTCAGCAGAACTGCTAGTCACAGGAAAGAATCTGAACGATGCTGAAACCGGCAGAAGCCGTCTTTTAGGTCAAGCACTAGAAAACTGACTGTTGAGGCCGAAGAGATTAGGAATGGCCAGATAGAGCAGCACAGGAGGCGAGGTCCAAGATAGAAGCGAAGATCCAGGGGTGATCCGGAACGGCGTCACTCACACTGGCAAATCAAGCAGAGGCAGAGGACCACGGCACAGGCTGATATCTGGCGAAGCACGGAGCAGACGAGAGGATGAAGGACCCACAGGATCCAGCAGCACAAGTAGATAGTGAGAGAAAGTGAGCAAATCAAGGCCCGAAGGCGGCGCTTGGTCTAGAACTGAATCAAATGGGTTAAAACCTTGTCGGTTTTAACCCGGATTCAGCAGTATTAACTGGATTTCGAGGATGGGGAAATTGAGCGTATCTTTTAGAAATAAACAATAATAATTGCTAGGAGTTTTGGACAAAAGTTCTAAAAAAACGTTATTTTGAAAATAGTGGTCTGAGTTCAAAACGCGAGAATCCGCTTAGAAAGCACTCTGAAAGCAGGCAAAAAAATGGGCTTTTGAGTGATTTTGAAAGAATTTTTGTAGAGGGGATTTCTGTCAGAAATCCCCCACCAATGACGTATCCTAGATTTCCTTCTCAGGAAATCTAGGGAAATCCAGCTAATATCTGCCGATATTAGCACATAATACATGAAAGCAACGAGGAAGTCATTATCAAGTAATCTAGGGCGACGAGAGCCCGATTTTAACAGTATCTTTCGAAAGAGGGACTCGTAGTCCAATTAGGTAGCTTTTTGTCTCGCACTTACAAAGGTTATAGAAAATCCTAGAGGGAAGGGGGGAAACTCAACCTAGCGGGCAGATTTGAAATAAGGCTTCTGAAGCCAACCCAAACTCTTTTAGAGCAAGCCATTCCTCCCCGGGAGCACCCCAGTCCCAACCTAAAGGGCCATGAAGTGGACTAAAGTTTTTTGTAGAGGGAGGTATCCTAGAAGAGGAGAGGCAGAACCTCTCCCAACAGAACAACTCAGGGGACGTCTGTGATTCTCCCCCAGAGACTCGAAACGAGAGCGGCCATCCGCTAGAACCCTAGAATCACAGACTGACTGGAAACTACAAATTACTACAACTATGAGATACAAACTTAGCTACTTACAAGCCAAAAGATTATCTTATTATTGTCTGGGTGCTTTCTTTTTCAGGATACAATTTTCACTTAAAAAGGTTTGTAGGGCTTCTTGGAACTAAAGATCTGCTGGTTAAACTGTTTGAAGATAACTCCAATCCACATAACTTGAGGCGGACCCAGCCAGTCACCGCTCGTGCAGTTTTTATTCCAACTTCGCAAATCTGCTCCCAGTATAGTTTTTGATTTAAGGAGCCATACCACAAAATTCTTACATTTTTCAATAGCCTGGGACTGCATTAGCAAGAGGTTTTTAATTGACCTCAGTTTAAAGAATCCAGCGCTTGCTCAGTACTCTTGTTGTTTTCGCCGAACACACACAATTCTTACAGCTCAAAACTCCATGCTCCCAGCGTAACTTTTGACCGGGAGCACCTAGAATGCTGATCTTGGTCTCGTTAGAAAGGGAATTTCATGAATAGTTGGAGCTTTTTCGTAGAGCCTTCAAAACATCATTTTCAACTTATTAATTTTCCATTTTCGTTACATCCCTCCCGAGAATTAAGGGGTTGCATTTCTGCTAGGGGGTGAGACAAAGACAGTGCAGACAAGTACGGCAACAATACTTTCAATAATTACGATTCAGCGTCTACCAAATTCTCTCTTTAGTCACGATCTCTCCGAAGTGATGGGAAGATCTGTATACACCTTCAGTCTACGACTCGACGTTACCGGGAGGTCCGGGTACGTGACACCAGTCTACAACCCAGAACTGCCGGGGAGGCTTGTGCACACTTTACCGTTCGGTACCACTCCTGAATTGCGTTAACTAATCCGGGGCAGGGAGCTAGTGATCACCAGCTCCCGGATGGGCTACCTAAACTAAACAGTGTCCTAAATTTAACAGGGTCTTCTGACCCGCAGAGCACTTCAGCCCTCAAAACAGAGAATACTAAACCAGCTGCAAAGGCACTTCAGCCCACAAAACCAATAAAACTAAACTAGCTGCAAGGGCACTTCAGCCCACAATACCAATAATACTAAACTAGCTGCAAGGGCACTTCAGCCCACAGGGCATTATAGCCCTCCAATAAATCACAACTTCATAAATTCTCGTACTGGGCGGGGTCCACTCGGGATTGCCCTGTCTTACCCAGTTCCTCAAATCTTTACATCAAACAACAAAATTAGCAAATTTCTGTACTGGGCGGGGTCCACTCGGGATTGCCCTGTCTTACCCAGTTCCTCAAACCTTTGCATCGACCAACAAAATCAGCAAGCTTCTGTACTGGGCGGGGTCCACTCGGGATTGCCCTGTCTTACCCAGTTCCTCAAAACTCCCAACAATTCTACAAATTTCAAACACATATTTCGACAATCTTGACACTTCTGTAGCCCATGAGCATCCAAGCTCAGGCCCATCTCTTGCCCAACATTGGTGACTGCGAATCTAGATTTAACACACACTGCCATACTATTGTTTCCAGTCATGCGGTTGTCTCTACCTACCAACTGTCATCTAAAAGGTAATTTCCCTAGGGTTGAATGAAAAACCTGAGTTTGTCTTTTCCTAGCTAATTTTATTCAGTTCAGCACACATACGCAAGCACATACAAGCAAGATTATCTATAAAGGAGAAACTGTCTATACAGGCGTATCGTCGGGAACTAGCTAAGGAACTGTACAGTTATCAGTCAATTCCGCTGCGGTATGTACAATGGCCAATGGCCAATGGCCAAGGCCGGAGACGGCCCAGTTCAGACAGCTGCAGCTCCGCCGGCAGCTCCAGGCGGAGGCGGTGGACCTTCCCCGATACCGCCTTTCCTCCACCCGTTAAAAGAGGCGGGTGCTCCACTAGGAGGGAGACGGCGGCGGAGGGTCTTCAGGTTCTTGGACCAGTGGAGGATCCGGCGGGTCTGCTGGATCCGTTGGCCTCCAGATCCGAATCGGCCGTACGGGGTATCCAGGGGGAGACGGTAATGGAGGAGTTCCGCCAACTGTACGCGGGCTAGGTCCACAGCGGTGCGGATCCTGTAGCGAGACACGATCGGGTTGGCAGCCTCCTGGGCGATCAGCTCAATCTGATTGAGTACCTGATTGAACTGCTCAGAGGGCAACCCGTCTGGATCCACGGGGTTAGCCTACATGTAGAGAAGGGCGCGGCCCAGCTCCGACGGGGCATGGAACTGATCGTTCATAGACCGGCCGTCGGAGAACTCCCGGCAGAAGCGGGGTTCCCGGGAAGGAGGGACCTCAGCGTATCCGTAAGGCTGCAGGACAGGGGAAACAGGGGGCAGACTGATGATCTGGGGCGGCACTTCCGGTGCCGGAGGGGGCGGTGTTGGACCGGGACTGTAGTCAGGAGACTGAGGGACATATGGTTGCGGATGCGGCGTGGGAGTCCGGAGGTTATAATCCGGAGACTGGGGGTGCCATGGCTGTGGCGTCCGGGGCTCCGGCGTGGCCGGAGGGGGCGGTGCCTGATCCATGGCCTGGACCTCAAATGAATGGGTCCCGTTGGCACCCACCACCCCGTCGGACTGCATGGACTCGTCGAGGGACATGGAGGATTCCATTTCCGAGTCCGAGAGGGTGGACAGGGACCCATTGATCGAGGGGTCCGGTGATGCGGGCGGACCCAATATGGGGGTTCCCGCGATCGATGGCAAACTCACAGGGGACAGCTGGGGAGAACGTGGGCTATACGGCGGGCCTTCCCCTCGCATGGGAGTGGACGTGGCCACGGCGTAGACAGCATAGCCGACACAGCAGGCGCCCCGAGGAGGGGTTCTTGGGGCTGGGGACGCATCGGAGTCGGTGGGGGCATCGGACACGGGATCGTAGATGAAGCGGCGACTCATTTTCTGAAACAAACTTACCCAGACGAGTTGTGCATGAACACGACTCAGCATGAAACATGGTTCAAATTGCGTACATCAGACTCAGCAGATGCGTTTTCTTCTAACCGGACTCAGCGGGTTAGGAAACCAGGCCATATAAGCGATTTTGCTACCATATTACGTTTTTCAATCAGCACATATACAACACACACCAGATACATACAAGGTATTACCGTGGCAACCAATTTATTAGCGTCAAGATGCTCAGCTACGAAGATCAGACAAGGCAAAATCTATACAATTACGAAAAGACAATATTTTTGGAAATTCTATGGTTTTCAGTATGTTTTTTGGTCTTTAGAGTTATCTGATTTTTTTGTATTTTCTTGATATTAGGTTCTGGCAGAGTCTATATACAAGCCATCGTCGGAAGAAACAGTCAGCGAATGGAGCGGCGTTTAGAAGGCTGTTCCACAGCCTTGAACCATTCGGTCGTACCAGGCATGAAGGGAATGGTCGGGCGACGGCGCCGCGGGAAGAAGTCGCGCTTCCGTTTTGGGGCACGCTCGCTGGACCGGCTGCAGGTGCAGTCAGGGCAGTACCGAGACGGAGGTGGGGTCCCCATCTGGCGGTTGGGACAGGTCTCCTGGTTGACCACTAAAGGCGTTGGTGGGCGTCGGTGTCCGGGCAGGACGAAAATCGGATTTCCTGGGGATGGTCGCTTAGCGCCGTCAGTGTAGGCGCCAGGCGGCGAAGGCCGAAAGACCAATCCAGCAGATTCAATGCGAAAACTGGTCCAATCTAAAGCAGCTCGAGCTGGGACTTCCTTCAAATACTGACGAGGGACCCCGGCTGACTTGGGAACAGCCAGCCAGGCAGGATACGACTGGATCGGCGAAAGGCGATGGTCCGGATCAATCAACGAAACCTGCTGGCCTAGCAGCCGATCAAACTTGAACATCTCGGTTTTGATCGTAGTGATGCACGCCGGAGCCATTGTCGGAGCGGAAATCTCCGGCACGAGAAGAATCTCGGCCAGAAATGGCGACCTCAGGGTCAGCGCCACCCTCAAGCAGTTAGAAGGCGTCGGCTTACTCAGACGAATCTTGAACAGAGTGTCAGTCGTGTTGCAGAAGTAGGGCATCAAAGGTTCCAGTAAGGGACCTCCGATGAGCAGGACGTCGTTCTTCTTGTCGAACGGCCGGAACAGCATGGGGCCATGAAGTGATCGGTAGAACTCCAACAGCTGACCCAGCAGATTGAGCGGCTGCGTCTGCTCGACATGCTGACGCATTACTCGGTAACGCTGCTGCTCGCCTATGGCATGGACGGCAGTCAGGTCATTACCAATACCCCAAGCCGTACTGGTAGTAGCCTCCATCAATTGGGCCTCACCCGTACCTATCAGCTGGTTGCGAAAGTAGGGGAGACGAAACTTCTGATGGAGTACTGCGGCCATGACGAAGGAGCAGTTGCTACTCCAGATCAGATAAGAGGGAACTAGGAGTCAATTCCCGGGCCATCCGTTTGACGGCCAGCGGATCTTCATGGGCAGCGATCATTTTCTTAGAAAGGGCATATTGCTCATACAAGTACGCTAGGGTGGCCTGGTAACCAGTCTCCGAATTCAGCACCCTGGTACCAAGACAACTAAGAAGATTCTGACCACCAGCTCGAGGGGGGACCTTTCCGAAGTTACTAAGCGCTCCAGTGACGGGATCCGAACTCTTGAAGTATATCTGATTCTGATTGCTACGGACAGTGACGGGAATCTGGATCCGATCGACGAACTTAAGGGCAGCTGGAGCTTGATCCATTTCGATGTTAATTCGCCTAAAGTAACGAAAGTAGTTGTAGGCCGTCACAGATAACTAGACTCAGCTAATCACAACTGTTCATTACTTACTCAGAAGTCTGGCCTTGCCTTTACCTTCTCAGAGGTAGTCATGGGGCTAGCGTCTATAGGAATGGCTTAACTATTTTCCGACGACTTTGGCACAATTGGCTACACTTTGGATCATTTATACACTTATGCACATAGTTTCAAGAGAATACCTACAGACATATGCTGACTTCAAGGGCTTATTTAGAACGGAAGAGGGAACTATACACTAAATGGTGCTTGTACTGTGGAAAGGGCGGTCACTGTTTTGAGACAGGTCGAGCAGAGCTTTCTTAGGGCAAGATTTAGAGGTTCGTTTAGGTTAGGAGGCTGGGGTTTTGAATTTAACACAGTAACTCATTCTGGGGTTTTGAATTTAACACAGTAACTCATTTTCAGACTCGAAAGTAAACCATTTCTCAACAGGAAGCAAGGTAGGAGATCTCTTAACGTAATCAAAGACATTTTTCTGCTCGTTACCACATTCCAAACACCAACACTACCTAATCTATACAGCTGAAAGTATATCACAGACTAATGACGACGACGAAAGGCTGTGCCGAAAGTTTCGATAACCTCCGGCAATCTCGGATGGAACTTTTTCATCGGTCTCTTTTCTATGTCCATCACGTACATATAGTGATCCCGATTAACGTGCCATATATAGATTGTCCTAGGATCCGGAGTCGGGTCTGTACCCAGCATCCCCGGCCGGAATCCTTGCCAGGTCCAATAATTATTCCGAGGATTAGTGTAAGTGGAGATCGGGGTGTTCATCATGGCCGAAGCTAGAAGAATTTCCATTTCCGTGGCGTATTTCTTATCTACCAAAAGGCTCTCTGTGTCATAATTAGGTTCATGTCCCAGCATATTTTGCAGTACGCCTGGTTGAGTGGTTAGATATCTGTACATGAATTCCCTAATTTTCTGATATTCATTTTCCGTGTAATACAAGACATGTGATAGTACCCGGTAGAAACAATTCCCGTCTCCCTGCACACTCTGGACCAGAGTGGGATAAGTAAGGGCGTGCTCAGCGCCCCAGTCAGGCAATTGCTGATGATGGCCTATATAGGGATCACCTAATCGTTCCGCCTGGACAAGCAACCAGTCATTATCTACAGGGACCCAGTTCAACTGGACAGGAGCCTCAGCTATTAGCTCTACGTCCTCCTCAGCGTCGGCAAGAATATCATCAAAAGGTTGTCGAATATCCGGAGAGGCCGGTCTCTGTGCCTGCATAGAGACAGCCTCGTCATCCAGCTCCTTGGCCATATGCGGCTCACCGTCCAGGATGTCCTCCATGGGGTCATCCCGATCCGTAGGCAGGACATGTGGAACCTGGGCCGGTTTCAACCGACGGAAATTCACAGCATGTATGTTTGCCTTACGATTATTGGCCATTCTAATATGAGCCACTGGCGCATTTACACTAATGGTGCGATAAGGTCCACTATACGAGGGAAGAAACTTATGACTGAGACCTCCCGGATGCTGTCTTCGGGGGACAGCCACCATGACCAAGTCTCCCGGAAGGAAGGCTATCTATCGGACACCGCGGTTGTAGTTTCTTTCCTGGGAAATCTGGGCAGCCTGGATGTGATCTCGAGCCAGCTTCCAAGCCTTTCTCAATCCTTCGGAGACCTGAGCTACATAGTCAGGGACCTTGTGGAATTCTCCCGGCTTCAAAAGTTGGTAGCTATTGGGCAGCGTAGGATCCCAACCATGCGAAAGGTAGAAGGGCGTGTCCCCCGTAGAGGCATGGACACTGGTATTATAAGCAAAAGTGCAGTAAGGCACCATTCGGTCCCAGTCTATATGCTCCTGTACCGCAGTTCGTAGCATGTGTTTCAGGGTCCTATGCCATCGCTCAACCTGACCGTTGCTCGACGGGTTATACTTAGTAGTTTCTACCTTCTTAACATCAGCCAACTTGCAGATGGCCTTGTTGAGGGCCGAAATGAACTGGGGACCTTGATCACTAACAAGTTTGCGAGGAGCGCCAAATTTCAAAAGAACATGTTCGACGAAAGTGTAAGCGACCACCAATGCAGAAGCAACTCGAATGGGGACCGCTATGGCGTACTTGGAGAACGAATCTATGAAGGAGACAGCGTAACGATGTCCATGAACCGACGGCCTTCGAAAATCCATGATGTCCACATGGATACGATCAAAGGGCTCAGTAGCCGGAATCGTATGAAGATGAGCGTTCTTACGCCTAGGAGGATTCTTGTGAGCCATGCAAACTCGACATGTGTTGACCCAGTCACGAACCGAGCCCCACAGGGAGGGCCACCAGTAGTTATTCAAAACTCTGGCGTGGGTTCGTGATATACCAAGGTGCCAGCGAGTGGACTATCATGGGCCGCCAGCAACACGTGATTCCTCAGAGGAAGTGGAACAGCTAACTGCTTCCTAGTCTCTTCGCGAGTCTTCTGCAACCTGTACAGAATATCATCTTCTACGATGAAGTCCTGGGCAGCGGCAGCAATCTTGACAGCTCTAGCTAAATTCAATGGTAGAACATCATTTTCTAGGTACTCCCTTATGGCCGCGAAGAAGACGTCAGCTTTCTGTTGTTCGATCAGGTGCTCCCATATTGTACTAGTGAGGTACAATGGCTCCTCCACGGGTAAGTCATTCTGCACTTCCTGCTCTTTTTCTCCGCCTTCAGGCGGAGGAGTCGCTACCCAAAGCTTAGAATCCCAGCTACCAGTAGTGGTAGAATCCTGGTCAATGTTTCTACCCTCAGCTTCAACGGGGGAGACGTCTGAGACCGAAGCGACATCCACGGCCTGCAGGCCTAAATCTTGCAATTCGCCTTCCGTAGGTACAGCTTGCTCGAGATTGGCACCAACTTGCGGACCCATTACGCTCTCGACAGCCTCAGAGGCCTCTGCCTGGGAAAGTTCATGCAAGTTGACAGACTGCATCTGTTCAACAACTTCGTCTAAGCTGTGACGAGCCTTTCCCTGGGACCTAGTTTGGATCGCGTAGACGTGCGAGGGTCGCTTTTCTCCCTTATGGGCAGGAGCTAACACGAAATTAACAACGCCGATTAATTGGTCAGCTACATCCGCCGTCACTGGTGGAGTGACTACGCGAGCATTTAGGGCCGCCACAGGCTTAGGGCCGGCTATGTCTCGAAAAAGGGGATTCCGAGACAATCCGTCAGCATTCTTATTGGCCTTGCCAGGGCGATGCTTAATGTCGAACGTATACTCACTAAATTCCACCCTCCAGCGGGCCAAACTGGAATTCTCTGGAGGTGCCGAAATGAGCCACCTCAAGGCGGAATGGTCAGTTACGACAGCGAACGGGGGCCTGCTATAGTGCTATAATGCTTTTCATGCTTACGGAGAGATCGGGCAGCATAGGCAACAGGGTGTTCCTTGCCGTCTTCCTGAATTTGCGAGAGAACTACTCCTAACCCTAGATCGGAAGCATCTGTGTGAAGGACGAACGGCTTCTCTATGTCCGGATAAGCAAGCACTGGAGCATTTCGCAGGGCATCCTTCAGATCCTGGAAGGCCGTCTAGCACTGTGAGGTGCATTTGAACTTAGTTTCCTTCTTTTTCAGCTGGTACAGCGGATTGGCCAGCGAGGCGAAACCCTTAATGAACTTAGCGTAATAGGCGCAACCTAATAAGCGTAATAGAAGCTCTCAACCTCCTTCAGATTGGAGGGAACTGCAAACTCGTCAATGGCCTTCACTCTGTCAGCCAAGGGCTCAACGCCTCGAGGAGAGATAATATGCCCTAAATACTTCTTTCTGGAGGAAGCTACATTTCTCAGTATTGAGCTTCAGATCCGCTGCCTGTAAACGGTCAAAGGTCTCCTGCATAATATCAAGGTGTTCCTTAAAAGTTCTAGAGAAGATGATGATGTCGTCTATGTAGATGATGCACCTTTTCCACTGCAAATCGTCCAGGACTCGCTCCATGCACCGCTGGAAATTACCACGGGCAGACTTCAGTCCGAAGGGAAGAATGTTGTATTCAAACTGTCCATGGAAGGTGTTGAAAGCGGCCTTAGACCTAGATTCCTCGTCTAATTCAATCTGATTAAAACCCTTATTCAAATCTAACGTGCTAAAATAGCGCGCACCCTTCAAGGCGGCAAGCACATCATCAATACGAGGAAGAGGGTAGATGTCAGGCTGAGAAATCTTATTTATTCGACGAAAGTCTACGCAGAGCCTCCACTTTCCATTGGGCTTTGGAACGTACAGCATGGGAGAGGCCCACGGACTCTGGGAAGGCCGAATGAATCCATGTTTCAACATTTCTTTCAATTCTTCCAGCAGGACATCGCGGAGATGAACCGGCAGCCTGTACGGAGGAGAATAGATCGGGGCATGAGCTCCCGTGTTGATCGAGGCCTTAAAGACGGAACACTTCCCTACATCAAAAGGGTGATGGGAAAAGGCTTGCTCATTCCTAGTGAGGCTCCGAACGAATTGATCCATCTCAGTGGGGGACATCTCCGAGGATGGCTTAGGCAGTTCCTTAAAACACTCAGGGAGGTCAGTCAAGGTCTTGAGACCTTCTCGTGCAGACACAGAACGATAACCTTGAGCGATACCGTCAGGTTCTGACAGTACCTGATTCAGCTGCAAGACGCCACTACCGGGTGTCCGAACATAGTAACAGCCATAGGCATGTCTCTTAAAGTCCTCCTTATCCACGGAACGTCTGGTCGCACAGTGCCCAACGACTCTCTAGCATGCAACTTAACTGGCTGTCCAGAGTAATTTTCGACGCAAACAAGAATGATCTTGTCGTCGAGCCTGACCCGAGCGGGCATGCAGGAGATTGGTTGCGCAGGATTCTGGGCAGCCTCAAACTTGTCGGGGTGAGGCTCAAAGTCACCTTCCACACCCAGCTCAACGTCTGGGGGAATCTCAACCATGGCGTTAATGATGGCCCGGGAGAATGGGGGCAACTCAAAGTCGTCAATAATGGAAACCCGATACAAGGAGTCGAGAGGGTGTTGAGGAGTGGAGATCGGCAAGACGAATCGTCCAGGAGGTGAATGCGAGTTAATTCGAATCTCGTTGTTATGGATGTCGAGATCGAAGGAGGCATCAAAACGAGACAGGAAGTCAGTGCCAAGAAGGATATCCTGCGGCGAAGTAGAACTAACATAGAAGGTGTGTGGAACTGGCGGATGGGCAGGGCACCTTGGGAAGGTGAACGTCGTAACCACCTGTTCAGAAATCGGTATTCGGTGTCCCGTGGCAGAAACACTCCACTTGGACTCAGCCAGTGGACGCGTTGGCAACCGGTACCTATCTACCACCTGCTGAGAGATAAGGGTAATGTTGGCTCCCGTGTCCAACAGGGCTGTAATGACCGTGTCATACATCTTCAAATCGATCAGCATAGGGGAAGCAGAAACGAAGTACACGACAGAATCGGAATCGTAGGCAAGCGAATGCCGCTTCGGAGGCAAGGAAACGGTAGCTGCCAGAGGATCTCCCAGATCCACTATCTTATTCCGATTGTGAGGGGACGAAGACCTATCTAAA
The DNA here is from genome assembly GCA_030248195.1 of Trissonchulus latispiculum. Taxonomy (NCBI): domain Eukaryota; kingdom Metazoa; phylum Nematoda; class Enoplea; order Enoplida; family Ironidae; genus Trissonchulus; species Trissonchulus latispiculum. The sequence goes on from JASAND010006604.1 coordinate 86,116, forward strand.
CTATGATTACGACTTGACGTTCGCCGGCTAGACCCTGAATCGTTGTGAGAACGCCGCTTAGTGGGGGTTCCCATCTGAATTGACTCAAAGGAATCCAGTCCTTCATTCTTATAGGAAGCCTGCTGGAAGCTTACAGCGGCGTCCCTATTCCGGTCCCTACTAGTAGAAGGGCCCGCCACTTCAGAGGATTCGTCTTCATCGTCACTGAAGTGTGCAGCAAATTTAGTCTTGCGAGCCGATTTTCGAAGAGGAGACCTAACGTCAGGAGACGAAGCCGAAGGAGGGGGAGGATCACGAGCACAATAATGGCTTATGCAGGTTGCAAGCCATTCGCAGCACGTCCTTCCGGCATCCTCCAATCCTTCCCTGGCCGGCCCAAGACAAGGGGCAAACCAGACCACACAAAAGATCACTACCGCTACAACTATAAAGGTAATTATAAAGGTTGTCTTCATATCGAGGCTCAGCTCTTCAATGACAAGGGACTCGTGGTCGTGATACTTCCGAATGACATTTTTGGCCATAGTGTTTTCATACTCGGCCCTGGCCAAATCTGTGTAACGCAACGGAATGATGTCCAGCTTCGGAGCCTTATAGGGCTTAGTTCCCGAATTAATCTCGACGGTGTGTTGGACTGTCTCAATGGCGCTGGTCAAGACCAGGTTACCTACGATAATGTGGTTATACCGTCCGTGTTCCAACCAGACGACACCATTGTCAGGAACTCGGACCCTCTCAGCATGTGCCACGTGCTGTAACTGGGGCGTCTGAGTCAGCAGAATCTCGGGATGACTAGTCCTAATCAGGATTCCAGCAGGCGTGGAGGCATACTCGGTGTCCGAGGATAAGGCCTTTACCAGCAGGTGCTGCTGACACTGATCAATGTAGGTCAATTGAGGAGAAACTATTGCCCTAAGACAGACGGACTGAGGAGAAGTTACATAAGCACTAGGCTCACAAAGCCATAACCCGAAGGAGGAACGACATTCATGCAACGTCACTTCCGAGAACCCGCCATCTTCAGCCGGACTCAGCTGCTGAATGTATGTAGGTAGGGGAGCCTTCATATGGCTTCGAGCTCCAAGAGCGTTGTACCCTACATTACTGACTTCATACAGCGGGCGAATCTCTTGATAAGACGGCACAGGTACCTCCAGAATGAATCCGAATATCAACCGTCTAAGGTCGATTTGCACCGGATAAATCTTCCCGAAACGATAAACCAGGCTGGGCTCTTCCCGGAGGACGGAACTGTTCAACTGAACGTGATTATGCACAATGTCACGAAGGATCTTCAAATTGATGAGACCCGGGAAGATTTTACCATCTAACCCGGCCTGCATGGCACTATCTATACTATGTTTCAGGGCGTTGCGGAAATTGGCTACTATCAGACTGTGATGAACATACCTTGTGTACAAATACGCCTCACACCTAGCAGAGTTGATGACGTCGGTCAGTTGCTTCATAGCATGATGCAGGAAAGCATAGATTTGCTCATTAGCCTCGGTCAATTTCTCAAATGCTATCTGATGCTCGGCAATCTGGGAATCCAACTTCTGACTGGCGCTAATGATAGCGTTAACCTTGTCCTGTAGTCTGCTGATGTGCATTGAATTTGCAATGGAAGCGCTCAGTCCTCCTATGCCTAAAGCTCCTTTTATGGCTGCGAAAGCTATGGAAAAAATGCCTCGTTTTCCCCTCTTCCCCGTAGGCAATTCAGAGTGGATACTACGGAAGCCGTCGTCAGTGTAAAGCGATTCATTATAGTCCTTATATCCCGTGGAAGTCTGATCACAAAGAAGAGGACTCTTACCACAAATAGTTTTCATGATCTGGGCATAATATCTAGTGTTGAGAATATCGCGTACATTTCGTAATATTCCTCCTTAATTTCCTCTATATGGTTCTGTAGGAACTCCTGGTGCGGGCATTTCTGGGGGGATCCCTCCTTGGCCCAATCCTGACACTTTTTACAGCTAGCCGTATCATCCGTGAAAACAGTCGTGGCTCCCTGCACACACATGTTGCAGAACAATTCCCAAGCAGCTGCAGTGTCGGTCTGAGGAGGATCCGGCATCCGGAAATGTATCAATAGAGGAACATACTCAGTTTTCTGATAAGTGACGGCTAATCCCTTGGGAGATAGAGCTACGCCCCATTCAGTGGAGATCATGGAGTTCATACCTTGGATTTTGCTGGCAAATGTGTTTCGTGACGAAGCAGGTCCGGAGGAACTCATGCCGATAATCGGACAGAAAACGAGTAACCCTAACAGAATCCAAACCCATGAGAGGGACGAAATGCCAGAGCGATTAAATGTGGATGGAGACGAAGCGCTAGGGCGGTTAGATATCGATAGAGACGAAGGGCCAGAACGGGGGCCTCTGGGCGAGGATGGCATTCGGACCCGCGGTTCAAGGGGGGATACCGACCTACCAAACCTTTTACCAGGCCGCTGTCGGGCCGATGAAGTCCCATTTTCCCCTTTAGCTCCGGGAGGGGCAGACTTGGTTCTCTTACGGATGCGTTTAGCAACTGAAGGAACTGACTTAGAATCAAGATGAAGAGGTTATTTAGCCTGGATTCGCTGCATCCTCGACTCCCAAAGAATTCTTTTATCTCTCATCCTTTTCTTGTGCTCAGCCTCCGCGTGAGCGCGCCTCTCTAAATGTTTATCTCTCTGACGCTCTTTCTTCCTAATGTCTTTCAGAAAGCGCCTGAGGAACTTAAGTTCACTATCAGTCAACGTGGATGAATCTGAATCAGAGTTGGGGTCACGTCGACTGAACTTCTTTCTAATCTCAACCCTAGGCAGACCTAAAGGAGAATCGGTCTGGATCTCAACTGCCTTGCTGAGAGACACCGGCTTCGTAGGATCACGATGACGAAGCAGGGGCACTCTAGGTTTCCCTGTCGTTTTCCTAGGTCGAGACTTCTTTGGGGGCCCTGAAGGCTCCTTACTCAGACCCTCCTTTCGCAACCCTAACGACGATTCCTCGGCAGCGGCCGTCACCGCGTCCGCATTCCGCTGTTTCTGAGCCAGGACGGAAATTTCACTGCTCAGTTGCTTCAAGGTCATTGCTAGTTGGCCTTGCCATTCAGCGAACTGCATTCCAGCCTCATAGTCATCTTGAGGCGGCCCAAGCGGAAGAGAGGGGAGTAAATTCTGTCCATTTGACTGACCCTTCTTAGTCACGGGCAGGTGACGATCTTTCAAATTGTCACCAAATTCAGTCCTATCTGTATCCTTACGGGCCGAAGGATTCAAGCTGCCTGAATCGACGGACCTGCTAGCCCGAGCAGAGGGCATCGAACGCTTCACGTGCGACTCAGTGGATTCAGCTGCGTAAGACCTTAAGGATTGCTAAGGACCTGAAACTCCGACCACTTGGGCAGGCTTCGATTTGGAGAAGACCCTATTATTATCAACAACCGAGCTAAACTGACGGGACGTGTTCGGTCCATCAAGCGGAGGAACCACGGGATCAAGATTGCCTGCCGGACAAGGATGATCGGGATGAAACGGAGACCCTAAATCAAACTCACTCTTGCTCTGACCCTTATACAGCTGAGGAACCTTAACTCGAAAATTCTTCTGATAGGCCGGCTGACTATATAGTTCCCGATCCAGCCGTTGCGCAGACTCGTCTGGTGCCCGTTTACTCAGCTCAGACACATAACTGGACTGAGCCCCAGCCTTAGGTGTCTGATAATAGGGAGGCTGTCGGTAGGTTTCTGGCCCCAAATCCTGGATTTCCTTTTCCAGCTGCAAAATCCGGCTGCTGATAAGGGGAGCCCTAGATCCTCTATCAACGACTCCACTCACAGGATTCTCAACACCCGCGGAATGGGTGAAGTGAGGAGGACGGTTTTCCTGTCTCACGTCGGCAAACCCATGCGGGGCATTGACGGCACTCACTGCTTCCCGTGGAGGCCTATCGGAAGAGTTCTGAACAGGCCCAGGACCAGAGGGAGCGGGTAAGGCGAGAGGCCGGTTCTGATTCAGACTAGGACCAGGCCCATAATTACCATACCCAATGGCGGGCTGAGAGGGACGGTTCCACTGCGGGCCCTGAGGCCGGGAATTACCCTGATAGTTGCTCTGATAATTGCCTCTAAGAGGACCACTAAGGCCGCGATTATACCCCTGTGTTCCTCGGTGTAAGCCACCACCTGGGGCAGTACACTTAGCCCTTGAGTGTCCAGGTCGACCACAATTAAAACACCTATAGTCACTGGGAAAGGGTCGGTCGTCGGCCTTCTGCCTGTCTCTTTCAGGCTTGCGAGAACCAGATCTGAGATCCTTAATCTCAGAAACCAGGGCCGTGGTGCACTGGACAAGCGAGCCAACTGTGGCCATCAAGGCCGCTGTGGTGGTTCCGCTTTCTGTGGTCTTATCCTCGGGATTCAGTTCTAGAAATGCGGGAGTACCCTCTCCGGGATACACACCTTCTGCCTCACGGGCTTTCCGAAAAGCCTCACCATAATCAGTCGTGGTCATGGGGACATGCGGCTTCAAATCCCTCCTCAGTCCAATGAGGAAGAGCTTAAGCTTCATAGCTTCTACCGTAGCGGGGTCTGCCCCGTCCTTCCAAGCTATGCGTCCATACTTATTTAGCCTAAGCGAGAAGTCGGAGACGGATTCATTAGGTCCCTCTTGAACCTGAAAGAACTTTGCCGCGGCGTGCATGGGGGTTAAGGGAGGAATCATAGTTTGGCGAAGGATCTTCACCGCACCATCCCAGTCGTCCTTCCGGATGGTTCCTGGCGGAAAATGAAAGCGACTGAAATCCAGGGGCTCTAAATTCCAGGCACACAGCGAGAAGATGCTGGGATCAACTCTTAGGTCTAAGGATCAAGCTAGCCTAGTGTGGGTCTAACCTAATCCAGACGGTCCGCCTGTAGGGTACGTGAGTTCACTAGTGCCTCAAGGCCAGTACTTATCAAGGGAACAGTTGCGATGCTTAACTGCCACCCACGGATCAGTACCAGGGGTCACTGCACAACAGAAGAGAACCTTGAAGTCAGAACAACTGTCACACTCGAACACGCAAGACCAGGGCTCCGTATGAGGGCTTCCTTCAGGCTCGCTATCAACAGCCCAAGCTTCAATCTCAGCGCGATTCCACGGCTGAGAACAGTTGCAATAGAAGGTTACCTCCGAATGCTCAGGCTCAACTAGAGAACCACCCTCGTGAACTAGGAAAAGTATGCTAAAACTGTACTGGTTGTGGCACTCAGGACACTGGTGAAACGGCAGATTCAGTTGGTTCTCAGGCTCACTAATATCGCTAAGATTTCCTTCGTCGTCAGCGTCTCCGTAGACAAACTCAATGAGCTCCAGACTGACCTATTTTCCAGATATCGTCGACTCAGCGGTTTCCTATCCAACCTAGTATCAACTACAACGACTTAAGCTCTGATCCTAATTAACTATTTACTGTGTCAAGTTACCTCAATATCAAACAGCACCAACACACAAAAGATCAAGTACACTACAAATCTGCTGCAAAAAACTGATACAAGAGGAATCCGTTCACCACCTAACAACTAAACTCAAAGCTACGATCAGTCACAGGTGCCTACTCCGAAATCTTGGCAGAAGAAGAACTAGAGCTGAAACCCAGTAAAATTTTGATTAGATTAGTATTTTAGCCTACTGGTTGCCACACACACACGCACTCAAGCACACTCACCTAAACAGTACTCGCTATTCTCAGACAACGAATTGATTCGCAGTCACACAATGATTTGATTTTCGGGGTCGAGGAGGTTGGAAGTTCCCTATATGCTCCCTATATGTACCTGAAAAGTGTGCACAAGTCCACCCACCAGCAATACGCACCAGCAGAAAACCAATAACTATTCTGCCCTCTGCTAAGAGGACGACCTGTAAACTTTGAAACCTCGTTTGGAAGCTTAAAAAGAGAGAATTTGAGCAAATTCAGTGAAAATGATGCAATTAGAAACAATCTTGGCACTGACAATTTTGGACAGACAGATAGCAGACATTTTTAGACATAAACAGTTAAAAGTTAATAAAATTGGCAAGACTCCTGGCTTTCTTCAGTAGATCAGACTTAACATCCAACCCCAAACTCCAGATCCCAATATGACGGTCCTAAGTAATCAGTGCGTCCCTAAGCCAATGGCTGGCTCTCCGCAGAACTGCTAGTCACAGGAAAGAATCTGAACGATGCTGAAACCGGCAGAAGCCGTCTTTTAGGTCAAGCACTAGAAAACTGACTGTTGAGGCCGAAGAGATTAGGAATGGCCAGATAGAGCAGCACAGGAGGCGAGGTCCAAGATAGAAGCGAAGATCCAGGGGTGATCCGGAACGGCATCACTCACACTGGCAAATCAAGCAGAGGCAGAGGGCCACGGCACAGGCTGATATCTGGCGAAGCACGGAGCAGACGAGAGGATGAAGGACCCACAGGATCCAGCAGCACAAGTAGATAGTGAGAGAAAGTGAGCAAATCAAGGCCCGAAGGCGGCGCTTGGTCTAGAACTGAATCAAATGGGTTAAACCTTGTCGGTTTTAACCCGGATTCAGCAGTATTAACTGGATTTCGAGGATGGGGAAATTGAGCGTATCTTTTAGAAATAAGCCCTAATAATTGCTAGGAGTTTTGGACAAAAGTTCTAAAAAAAGTTATTTTGAATATAGTTGTCTGAGTTCAAAACGCGAGAATCCGCTTAGAAAGCACTAGAGAAAAAGTCAGAAAACTGGCAAAAAAATGGGGTTTTGAGTGATTTTGAAAGAATTCTTGTAAAGGGGATTTCTGTCAGAAATCCCCCACCAATGACGTATCCTAGATTTCCTTCTCAGGAAATCTAGGGAAATCCAGCTAATATCTGCCGATATTAGCACATAATACATAAAAGCAGCGAGGAAGTCATTATCAAGTAATCTAGGGCGGCGAGAGCCCGATTTTAACAGTATCTTTCGAAAAAGGGACTCGTAGTTCAATTAGGTAGCTTTTTGTCTCGCACTTACAAAGGTTATAGAAAATCCTAGAGGGAAGGGGGGGAACTCAACCTAGAGGGCAGATTTGAAATAAGGCTTCTGAAGCCAACCCAAACTCTTTTAGAGCAAGCCATTTCTCCCCGGGAGCACCCCAGTCCCAACCTAAAGGGCCAAGAAGTGGACAAAAGTTTTTTTAGAGGGAGGTATCCTAGAAGGGGAGAGGCAGAACCTCTCCCAACAGAACAACTCAGGGGACGTCTGTGATTCTCCCCCCAGAGACTCGAAACGAGGCCATCCGCTAGAACCCTAGAATCACAGACTGACTGGAAACTACAAATTTTGGTCTCACGTTAACTTTTGCCTCGTGTCTTTTGCAATCATCCTCCGATGATTGGTTGCTTTCATGCTCGCGTTTCGTCATTGGTTAGTTTGAAGAGGAAGACCCAGCCTCCTTCTTTTGAATTTGCGCCTGAGCTGTTTGTCATTTCAGTTACATAATTTTTTATGACTTTGGGTCCGTTTTCGAGTGGCCCAAAGTACCCCAACAGCCTCGGCCCTAAACTTTTATGGCGTTTTTGTTTTCAAGGGCCTTTGTCCCGAAGCTGATTTCTAAAGACGTGAAGTTTGTTTGCCAAGCAGATTAGAAATCCAAAGGTAGACCGAAAGGCAGACGAGGAAAACAAAAAGATGCAGAAGGAGAAATCGTAATACGAATAGGGGGCCTGGAAGCCCAAAATGAAATAAGGCAGTAACTAGGCTAAATGAACTTCTACCTAATTTCAAGTTAGCTAAGGTCCTAATATATCCTGTATGTTAACACTAATCACTAACTTTTCTGTTTCTTTCTTTTAGGGGTGACTTGTGCGTTAATTTTAGAGGGGTTCCCCTCTGTCTGCCCTCTGTCTGACTTATGCGTGTGATGTCATTCTAGGGACGTGAAAAGATAGCGCTGAACCTCACACATACATAGACTCAATGCTAGACACTCAGACTGGCCTTTGCTGGCCTTCACTCACACACACATGATCCAGTAGTAGGAACCTGTAGATGAACCCCATTCGATTGAGGCAGCAAAATTAAAGAGGTTAGAAAATTAACTAGTCTCAGCCTCAACTTATGGTGAAAGGATTTGCATCACAAAAAGATTAATAAAAATTACAATTATCATTACAAAACCACAAAGTATTGACAACTGACGAGACACAAACCACATACCGTTACATAAGAAATTTTTTGGGCCTTTTTAGTATTAATTTCGAAAGGAAGATGAAACTGTGAAATTTCCTAATTCACAAGGTTGTATAATTTACAATTAATGACTAAATACAGTCCGTACGCAAGCAAGAGCAAACAACAGAAACAATCATGATACTACAACTATGAGATACAAACTTAGCTACTTACAAGCCAAAAGATTATCTTAAGAAGAGGAGAGGCAGAACCTCTCCCAACAGAACAACTCAGGGGACGTCTGTGATTCTCCCCCAGAGACTCGAAACGAGAGCGGCCATCCGCTAGAACCCTAGAATCACAGACTGACTGGAAACTACAAATTACTACAACTATGAGATACAAACTTAGCTACTTACAAGCCAAAAGATTATCTTATTATTGTCTGGGTGCTTTCTTTTTCAGGATACAATTTTCACTTAAAAAGGTTTGTAGGGCTTCTTGGAACTAAAGATCTGCTGGTTAAACTGTTTGAAGATTACTCCAATCCACATAACTTGAGGCGGACCCAGCCAGCCACCGCTCGTGCAGTTTTTATTCCAACTTCGCAAATCTGCTCCCAGTATAGTTTTTGATTTAAGGAGCCATACCACAAAATTCTTACATTTTCCAATAGCCTGGGACTGCATTAGCAAGAGCTTTTTAATTGACCTCAGTTTAAAGAATCCAGCGCTTGCTCAGTACTCTTGTTGTTTTCGCCGAACACACACAATTCTTACAGCTCAAAACTCCATGCTCCCAGCGTAACTTTTGACCGGGAGCACCTAGAATGCTGATCTTGGTCTCGTTAGAAAGGGAATTTCATGAATAGTTGGAGCTTTTTCGTAGAGCTTTCAAAACATCATTTTCAACTTATTAATTTTCCATTTTCGTTACATATTCGCGGCGGCTGAGGCCGCTTCGAAAAAAATTGGCCTCCATAGTCTGCAAAACCACCATAGGCCTCCATAGTCTTCCCAGCCTACGTATTAGTAATGTATCTACTATGTCCATTCAGGTCTCCATTCACTAGGCTATGTCCCCGTTTGTCTTTTACGCTGACCTAGTTCCAGCAAAAGTTGCCTTTAGAAAGAGGAGTTAGTATACACCTTTTCCGGAGTAGAAATAGTTTCGGAGGGGGCTTAACTGTCTCCAAAATAAATAAAATAAAGTTAACGTTAGTAGAAATAGGTAGCTAAGTACGTGGATTATTAATATTTATCTTTCATTCAGCGGAAAATTACGTAGATCCGTGTATGCCCATTTTTGAGCAACAATTCCCCTCCTATCCTCGGTCACCTGAGGACACACAGTTCCAGCAAGGGAGAACAATTGTTACCAATATTAATGAGCTGCGTCCTTTGTTTTCAGCCAAATGTTCCGGCCAAATACAGTACAAGACAGTGATTCACTGTCTTGTACTGTATTTGTTTGTGAACCGCATAACTTGAAATGTTAAATCCCACTGCTTAGCTGTCTGGCTGGACCTAAGAGAGGGATCTAGAGGCTCAGCGACTGTAGGTATTCCCAAAATATCAATCCTGGACTACAAGTTACCTGTACCGCCCAATCACTAGAACTCTATGAACCAACTACTGAGCGTTGTGGCGTAACAATATATTTAACGATGTAAAGAAATACCGCACCGACTTCAACAGAATCACTAACGACCGCTAAAAATGGGCCTGTTCTACGTGAAAAGCGTAGAAAATGATAAACACTGCTGCAGCGTCTCCATTTTTTAGGCAAACTAGTAGAAACATGGCAAGGGCCTACTGGAGATAACAGGCTTTCTAAACGATTCAAACATTTTTGAAATTGACTAACCCAGTATAGAGATATTTTGTCAAATATTATCTATTGTTTGTCCTTTCCTTACAAAGTTAGTTTATCCTAACTTAAAATATGAGGCATGTAAACGTGCTAAGCGGGTCGCAAATGCGGGTTCAAGCAAAAATTAATAGGAAGCATACAGTCAGAACCGGTTGGAATCTGAACCGGCGGAACCGGAACCGGAGTCAAAACGAAACCGATGGCCTTTGGAACCGGCCTACTTTCAATCAGGAAACCGGAATTTTTGCATTAGTATTTGCAGAAGCAGGAAATTAGAGAATCTGAAATTGGCATTTTCGTTGCATAATCTCTGACTACATTACATCCTTAATTACATTTTAAACGTTGTCAGCTTGCTACATATGCATAAAGTTGGACAACGTAAACTATATGTAGCCATTTCTGTTGTATGTGTAGCCAGGAAAATGCAAGCCCTTCTTCTGGGGGCATAGTTAGGCTTGCGAAGCCTTGGCTTACCAGGAACAGAACGGCTCAGATACTATTTAATCATGCCAAATCAGCAAACGAAAATATATTCAATATTGCCTTGTTGAAAAGCATGCCTTCAGCAATTAGTTTGACTCTGCTTTAGTCAGATTCTGCTGCAGCATAAGCATCTTTCGATTTACGACAGTGTTCACTAAGCCTTCAATTTCTTCCTCTATTCCGTCCTTGAGCATATTAAATGCAGCACCAAAAATACCACCTGATCTGGAACGTCGTTTCTCTACAGATACCTAAAGCAACAACATATCTTCAAGACGGACGAGAGTTGAATGTGTTAAGCCTAACAAAATGGAAAAGCTTCTGATAGTGCATTGGCTTCTTACAGGTGAAGGATCATGTCAAGTCTGGAGCTTGCAAAGAATAAGCTCTGGTACCATATTTCAAATTACTGTCACACTGGGTCATTTACCGAAACTGTCAAGGAGTGGCTGCTCGGCAGATGGAACTACCATAGCACCTTCATTACGACAAACGTAAAGGACGTTATGGTAGCCTCGTAGCAAGATTCCATAATTAATTCCCTTATATAATAGAAGAAGAGTAAGACACTAGAGGGCTCCTCCACTTTGCATTGCGTAAGGGTGCTCCGATCAAAATGTTCTACCGTTTGGCGAGGCAGCCAGAAAAGGTCGTCGTCTTGGGGTGAGTCACCCAAGCCACAATCAAGCTAAGTTTCGCTCAGTCTGTCTGTCTGTCACCGAGCCACCCCAAACGAGAAACTATTTTGGGGAACCCCACCCAAACAAGGTCCCTTTTTAGAAATAAGCTGAAACTACCCTAATCCCTTGCTAGATCCTCCTCCCAAACGGGGTCCCTTTCTATTGACCCCAGATCCCCAAATGGGGGAACATTCGTGTATTGTGGGAACAGTGCAGTGAAGAAAAATTCTAGTGGCTTACACTTCTTCTTAATAATAGTTCAATTAGGTACTCTTGCTTGTAAAACACCTCGGGTAATTGCAATGGCAATTATTCTGTATGGGGTTTGATACTAAATTTATTCAAAATTACCACTTTCTGACCCAAATAAAATTGAAACATTTTTGAAATCAATCTTGAACCAATTTTGTAGAGGGATGCCTAAGTGTCACACATCACAATGCTGAACTTATTTTCAGTTTAGCTTATCATTTGCTTATAATCGTATAGCCTTGTATCCTAAACTTAAACATACAGTTGATTCTGGCCTATAAACTTCGGTCGACTTATATTTATTGTTTGTTATTAGTGCCCAATATTTTGAGCAAATTTGGTGACAAAAGATAGAATCGAGCCAATTCTAATCGAATTAAAAAATACAATTTCGCACAATCAGAAAAATGGCTATACTAAAACGCAGACCAAAACGTATGCCCATAGCAGGGATAAACATCGGGTCAGTTCCAAACTTTTACCCCTTGAAATCTTCAATAATGTAGTAGATTGAACAATTGTCGTCGGACTTAACAATACAAACATTATGAAACGTCTTATCGCTGAACAGGATTTGAACCTCCAACGTGCTTTTGATTTGGCCTCCACTATGGAAATGTCCGAAGCAAGATCCCACTAAATTGGCTCCAAGAAAAGAGACATTGACGTTAATCAAGTCCAGAAAGCATCAAAGGCGAATTCGTCTAGCAATAAATACTGCGTGTTACAGATGTTCTGGGCGAAATCACTTGGCAAAACAGTGCCACTTCAAAAACGTTGTGTGCCATATATGATCAAAGCAAGGACATATTGCAAAGGCATGCAGAAACAAGAATATCAAGTCGAAGCTAACAAAGTCTCGACCACTGATACTAAAGAAAAGCTATTTTGTGGATGAATCCGACCATGATTCAAACGAAGATGAAGATGGGAAGTTATACTAACGTCTACTCACTGGATTCCCACAACAAACCTTATGCCGTCACCATGACTCTAAGCAAAGCAAAGATACCTATGCAAATCGACACTGGCGCTGGCATATCCGTCTTACCCAAATACATTCAGGAGAAAGCTCTTCCGAATTTAAAGATTTCTACAACTGGTCTTCAGCTTAAAGGATACAATGGAAACAACATTCCTGTATTGGGAAAAGCCGATGTTCTGGTAAACCAAGCTTCCCGTTGTCATCGTAAACGCTAAAGGTTCGGCCTTACTCGGAAGAGATTGGTTGCAGCATCTGCAGCTAAACTGGAACACTTTGTTTCAAGTAAACAAAGAAGAAAATCCCCAACCAATCCAGTTAAAGAGATTACTGGACACTTTTTCTGACATTTTTGACAGTAAACTGGGAACAATGGCCGGTACCCCTGTCCACTTGAGGTTAAAAGAGGGTGCCCAGCCTAAGTTCTTCAAAGCTAGACCAGTGCCCTACGCTTTGAAAGCAAAAGTTGAAGAATCCTTGAAAAAAGACGAAGATCAAGGAGTTATAGAGAAAATCGATTATGCAGAATGGGCGGCGCCCATTGTCGCCGTACCAAAGCCAGATGGCACAATTAGAGTCTGCGCCGACTTTAAAGTGATAATTAACCAGGCAATAGACGTTGATCAATACCCGATCCCACAACCGGAGGAGCTGTTCAACAAGATCCTGAAGGCAAAGTACTTCACTAAATTGGACACGGCGAAGGCCTACAATCAAATGGCCCTGGACAAAGAAGGCCAGGATATTTGCGTGATCAACACACACAAAGGTTTGTATAAATACAAGAAGCTACCTTTTGGAGTGTCGTCGGCGCCAGCTATTTTCAACAAAAAGATGAATCAAATTCTTTCCGGATGTCCAAAAACAGCTTGGTTTTTCGATGATATAGTCGTCGTCGGCCAAAGCTTACAAGAACATCTGGAAAATCTAGAAAACGTGTTCAGCAGATTGCGGAAACACAACGCCCGTCTGAATTTGAAGAAATGCCAATTTCTGCAGACACAGATCGAATATCTGGGCCTGCAGGTTAATCAAAACGGCATCCAACCAATACAAAGAAAGATTAAAGCCATTATGGATATCCCTGCTCCTAGAGACGCCCATGAATTGAAAACCTTTTTGGGCAAAGTTAACTTTTACAGTACCTTAATTCCTAATTGCTCTCCAGTAGCCGAACCTCTTTACCTACTGCTACGGAAGGACCAGAAATGGGAATGGTCCCATGAAGCCCAAGAAAGCTTTGATCGCCTCAAAGAATTGTTAAATTCGGAACCTGTCCGAATAGCCTACGATCCAGAAAAACAACTAGTCTTATCTTGTGACGCGTCTGCTACTGGAGTTGGAGCTGTGCTGTCGCACAGAATTGATGGTAAAGAATATTTGATATGCGCAGCATCAAAGATTCTTTCCGGGTCTGAACAAAAGTTTTCTCAGATTGAAAAAGAGGCATTCGCCTTAATTTTTGGTATCAAGAAATTTTTCCCATATCTCTTTGGCAGAAACTTCACTTTAGTAACCGACCACAAGCCCCTAATAAAAATTTTCGGTCCTTATAATGGAATCCCATCTCATGCTGCAAATCGCTTACAACGGTGGGCTATAATGCTATCAGGATATGATTATGATATAGAATACAGGAAATCCTGCGACAATGGTAACGCCGATTGCCTTTCGCGCTTTCCAGTAAAATCTGAAAATAACCCCTCTTTCACTTTCGACCAAGAAGTCAACGCCATCTTTCTCAATCAAATTGCAAAGTCACCTCTTTCTAATGATGAAATCAAGCGATTCCAACCGAGGATCAAGAAACAAGAAAGGTTCTTCAGTACACAAGACAAGGTTGGCCTAATCGCCTAAACGCCACAGAAAAAGAATTGCAGCCGTACTTCCAAAGGAAAGACGACAAACCGTGGTACACGGATGTTTGTTTTGGCGCGATCGAGTCTTAGTCCCGGAAAACATTCGTCAGACTGTACTTCACGATTTTCATCAGGAACATTTAGGAATGACCAGAATGAAGGCTGCTCTGGCCAGATATGTTTGGTGGGCTGGCACCAGTCAGGATACCAGCAAAATTGTTAGAGAATGCTCCGTCTGCAGTAAACACCAATCAGCTCCAAAGAGTTTGCGACAGTCAGTAGAATGAGTCCCAGCCAATATTCCATTTGAAAGAGTCCATGTTGATTTCCTTGGCCCGTTTAAAGGATCTGTTTGGTTCATTATGGTAGATGTATTCTCTGGTTGGCCAGAAGCTTTTCAAGTTTCGACAACCTCTTCAATGGAAGCCATCACCTGTTTGAGAGAAGTTTTTTTTCCAGATTTGGTATTCCAAAAACACTAGTTTCAGACAATGCAACAGCTTTTACTTCAGAGCTGTTCAAGAATTTCTGTTGGCAAAATGGAATTAACCATATCCTAACTCCCCCTTACCACCCAAATTCAAATGGTTTAGCTGAACGATGTGTTCGCACGTTCAAAGGAGGAATGAAAAAGTTTGGTGATAAAGAAAAGGTTACAAAATTCTTGTTTTCGTATCGTACAACACCAAAGGATAATTATCCGAAGTCCCCTTCCGACTACGTTTTGTCATATCAAGCCCGCACCAGATTCCACCTTCTGAAGGAATCTACCAAGCCTTTCCCATTCAAACGGGTTCCGGGGAATAGACAGTTCCACGTTGGGCAAAATGTCTGGGTTAGAAATTACACATCTAATCAAAAATGGATCCCTGGTTCAATAACTGCAAAGGTGTGATCAGTCGTGTTTCGTGTCCGAGTTGGAGAAAGATGTCATCAGCGTCACGCTGACCAACTGAGAGCGGAGCGGATGTTGTCCGACGATGCTTGGATGTGGAATGTTGGGTATACCCCGAACCAGTACCCCAACGGTGCTCTGCCTGGTGGACCTCGCCCTTTACCACATCAGGAACTGGAACCCGTCCATGGCCCTGTCCGGGGAAACCGACTGCGTCGTGCTTGCCTTCCTCCAGAACGTTATAATCCGATTACTGGCGAGTTTTACAGGGAAAGAAGAACATAAAAGGGAAGAGGAAATTGTAGTAGATTGAACAACTGAAATGAAATACTGAAAATATGTTGTTTTCCATAGTTTTGTGCTTCTGCTTAGTTTGGTTACTTTTGCCAGTATAATGAGTTAAGCTAGTGCGAATACTATAAATAATTACTCAAAAAACCGTAGCATGTTTTCAAAATGCTTGTAGCAGGAGGATGTCCTCATAATATTGACAGTGTGCTTCTTGTCAAGCCTGTTCCTGTTTTTGAAGCTATTATATATTAAGTCAACCTTAATTGAAAAAGTAAAGTCAAAATGCGGGCTCTGAGCCTGATTGTTTATTTTTAAATTTAAGTTTTTCTGAGCCCTGCCGTGGGATTTTTTCCGACGATTCTTTACCACTACTCTCGTTCTTGGTGTAATGGGTGAGCCGAAAATAAAACTAAAAGGCTCCACACCACTAATAGGACTGGCGCAACGAAACTCTGACCCGACGGGCAGAGAGCTTTAGTCCATACGGCTGACACAACTCTGACGAACCTCGCCAAGGGGGCTGAATATTTTAGAAGGGCGACTGATAAAATTGGGGGACATGCAACAAAATTACGGACTCAGATATAAAATAATTCCAGGATACTCCCAGAATTCTATCTAGCTACCTAAGAGATCGGAATCAAATAAAAGGTTATTGAAAATTATAAAAACAAGCTATTTACTAAGAAAAATACAGGAGAGCAACCAATTACAGACAACCGCCTGGGCTGTCAAAGGAGGACTGTAAAAGGAGAGCTTTGTTATGCGTTTGAGTGGGATGTATGATTTTCAGCAAGCCAGCACAAATTACGCTAACTGTAGTGTTATGTTATGCTCGTAAAACTAAAGAAGTTAAAGGATTTTACCGATTTTTGCAGTATGAGCATAAAGATAGCACTACAAGTTATTCAAAATACATTTTTCACAAATAGAATAATGCAAAATTATCGGGCTTCCTCATTATAACGAACAATATCTAGGAAGAATTTTCGGGGGTTTTGGGGAATTTTAAGGATACTAACGAAAGTTGGGATTATAGAAAGACTTGGAACGGGGGTGATATTACCCACATTTCATTGGCAGGTCAAACTGCGTGGGCGAGTTAGGTAATTTTGCTAAGGGAAATAAGGTTGCAATGCAATTTGTTTTCATTTGTTTTGTTCTAATTACGATGGCCTGGAATGCGTGGATTGGCGTCTGAAATGCGTGGACTGGCGTCTGCTGCTGGGATTATGTTGGGTCAACCGTCTACTGACTTAGTGTAATAGACCATGGACGTGTCTTAATCATAAACAACACTAATTGTTTCAAGATCTACAAAATCTCTGAAACCATCAGTTTCTGTGACAATAATAAATATTAGGCGCGGAGCGGGATTAGATGCTTTCCTAAGTAAGTTTTTGCTCAAAACACTAGTAATTTATTTCTCATCGCATCAAGACAAAAATCAACCATCAGCCTTGATTCTTTTTGATTTATTTACAAAATCTACTTTTTAGCCTTACGTTTCAGGAAAGTTGATAAATTTTGTTCAACTTCAAATTTGAGACACCAAACAAGCCGAAAATAGAATTAAAACATAGGTTGGTCTATATAAAATTTCAGATCGATTGGTCAAGTTTTAAATTTTTGATCACCATCAATACGTCAATGTGGGTGACACAATCGGTAGAGCGCTGGCATAGATTGTTAAAGTTGGTGAGTTCGATTTCCACCTCAGGCTCGAGTTTTTCGGCCGGAACAGATGTAGTGACACATCTTCGTTTGGTTCGTTCTTTTATTTTCATTTGACCTGTCATCCTCTTTAATCTGCCCGCATCGCACATTCGGAAATCGGAACTGACTAAATTGAACTTAGTGGAGTGCCATGTTGTTCAGACAAGTGTCTCTAGTTTTTCTTTTTCTCCATATATATATATATATCCGAAAAAGTGTCAGACTGTCCAGTTTGTTTTGAATAATACGTTGCAAATGAAATTGCAATTTAATTAAATCAATTAAACTACAATTTTTTACCGCAGTCGTGAGCAGTGTGGATCCGATCAATAGAAGAATTGCAACAACAGCTCGGTTCATTATGTAGCAGAGTAGTTTATTCTAAAAAGAACACATTTATGTGGCGGTTTTAAGGTAACATTTTAATGGTCAGAAAATGTACTGAACTCAAGAAACTGTTGCAAAACAATCAGAAGGTGTTTTGAGCAACGCAGCCCGCACATTAGCACTCGATTCTGGGGAATCTACCCAGCTTTGACGGGACGGTGAAAATGTTAACAATATTGTAAGAGGGCCTATCCCAAATTCAAATATGTTCAACTAAATATCTATCTGCCCAAAACCTGGTAATGATATGAACGCAATTTTCAGAAATACTTCTAATGCTGTACGTGCACATTTTGGTAAAAATTGCTAGGGGACCTGCCGTTGTCTTGACTGAGATGGTCTAGGTACCCTTCCCAGACAGACTTTGACCAATTGCGTTGTGTGGTTTGAATTCCTGCCGGAACTAGACTGTGGATCTACTCCTATACTCGGGGTATAGAACCCTTGCTTCACCTCATCAGCCATATCTAGTATGACTCTCGCTATGTTGCCTGGATGCACTCCACACAGGGGGAGGCTGGAGAGGATCTTGGCCTTTCGGCTCCGGACTGTCTTCCTCCATTAACTGCTAATGCGCGTGGTAGAGGAGCAGGTCTCTAGCGCAGATGAGGGGGATCACGACGCAAGCCACGGGAAATGAGACCAATTAGACCAGGACATTCCACCAGGACTCCGCGCCCTACTCTTGACGATAAGTGGAATAAGGATTTTTTAGCGTGCACTGTCCCCAGCAAGACAGCACACGGGTCCACCAATTGAACGCCTCATCCGACCGGCGGAGCTGTAGCCTAAGTTTCCTGCTCAAGGAAACAGTGCAACCTCATTACGGCTAAGGTGGGAATCGAACCTCGGACCTTTCGATCCGAAGTCCAACGCCTTAACCATTCCCCTACACGGCTACATTCATCACCATCATCAACACCGTCGCTCAATTCGTCTCTACAATCTAAGTTTTTCAGCAGTATCTTCACTTCTGTAGACTTATAGACGTAAACTGTGTTGACAGCGGGATGTTTGAGAGTTATCTCGCTCCACTTGCAGTGTGTATTGCACATGTGCGTTGAAAGTTGTAAACATTGGAGTTGAATCCCGGTTGACAGCTCTTTCCACTGAAGAGGCACAGTTGGTTAGAGCGTCTGCGCGTTCAGCGGGAGACCGCGGGTTCGATTCCCGCCAGGTGTCCGATTTTTTGGGGGCATGCTGTTGTGCAAATATGTTTAATTTTTAAGTAGTGCAGAAAAAGCGAGCTTGCCTTTTGATCTGCTATGGAACGTGGTCCCACAGGATTCCCCTCATAGACATGCCTTTTGGTAACCCAAGCCGTTCCTTAATCCTTACCTGTTCAAAGTCTGTATCTAATCAAGAGTAGATCACAAACGAAGCTTGTCGACTGAAGGCAAAGCCAAGGAGACGATAGCAGCTGGGGGCACTTGATGGCCTTATATATTTCTCGATTCTCACATTTTATTTTCAAATTAGCTCTCGTCTGCTTTTAATTAATGGTACGCGTAATTAATGCGATGTAATTGATATGCAGAAGAGTTGGTTACAGTCTGTCGAATTTGCGCTCATGCTCAGACAGACATAAAAAAATGTCATAATGTAATTAGTCAGACGGAAACTTTCGAAGATTAAAAATTCCCACCGTCATTAGACACCGTTCACTTTGATCATCAATACAATATAGAAATTCTTGTCATGACATGTATTGCTAAAAATGAAGCAAGAGTTTAACTGTGGGTGGGAGTTGTAACGCAGATATGACTAGATTTGAGATTTGATTCGATTACATATATTTAATTCGATAATGCTGTTACGCAGAATTTTATGGTACACACTAAATATTGCGCGTGTGGTGAATGAGGTGCTAGAGGAGGATGTGGTGAATGCGGCAAAGCGGTGCTATAGCTTGTAGTCGACCGGAACCATGGCAGACCCATGCTTAAAATTTAAACTTCTTCGTCAGGAAAAGTTTCTGTTGAGGTTGTGCAGCGTAGTATTCAAATATCAGCTTCGTTTTCATTCAGTAACTAAGGTCCCTGTGGTACATGACACACGACACGGTTGCGCCATGGCTGACATAAGCTCAAATTTGAAAACTGCTTATTTTTAGAAGAAAAATTTTCGACCGTGTAGAATTCTAATATGAGTTTAGTTATACTCTATTAGCTACTCCGTCCGGTATATTGCGCATGACCGGAACCAAAGCTAATCCAAGCTTAAATTTGAAAATTGCCCATTTTCAACGGGAAAAGCAGCAATATAATGTTTTCGGGGTCGTAGAATCTGAAAATGAGTAAGTTTTACTAACTTGGTACCGCACACCAGCTAATCCCATGGCCAGAAAGAATGCTGATCGAAGCTTAAAATTAAATATTGTTTCTTTCAATAAGATGATGCTTAAAGAAATTTTTAACTACGTATAATCTTAAATGAACCACTTGTTTCCTTTACTAAATAAATTAACGAGCTTATAGTATTTGAATCCTCTTACAAAGACCTACAACATTGCTCTTTGGAGTATTCTTCGATTCCATACGGTTTAAGAGATACCTACCAGTGAAAATTGATTTTCGAGGTCCGAAACTGTTCATTTTTGGAAAAATCAATATTGCAAGATTTCGACAGTTTCAACAGCACAAGCCCGTCAGTTAAGTTTAGTGATGGAACCGGGTCACTTAGGCGTGACCAAGTGAACCGGTGACCCGGTTGAGCCCTGAACCGGTGACCCGGTTTTCCAGAAAATTCGAAAAACTGCCAAAAGTTTTGATTTTGCCTCCAAAACGCTCAACTGACTTCTAATGTTCCATAACCACCCCAAAAATATAACTTTGACTCTTGGTTTCTCTAGGTTTTAAAAATATTTAATAGTAGTTGTACCATTTTTTAAACTGCAGAAATGAGTTGACAAAACCAATAATTTATCCGTCTGCTAAATTCTGCAGTCTAAAATATGAGTACTTGTTCAAAAATACGGAAAAGGAGTTCTTTAAAAATTTGGTTTTATTAACTATTGCGTTAAATTAAAATAAATGATTCAGTTACCTTCAACATTTACCCTGGTTGCAGTTTGAAAAAACCGTCTGAAAACCATACGATATGTAGTTTATGTTAAATTTATGACTTATGCAATAATCATGAACCGATAAAGCTAAAAAAGAACCTGTCAGATACAGACAGATTCAAATAACCTTAAGCTGCGAAAATGCTTAAGCCTAAAATATGAGAAATAAGCAAATTAATATTGCACATCGAACAAAAATTTAACCTAAAATCTTAGCTTGGTAAGTTAGCAAAATTTTAAAGAAAATCAAACAAAACTTAAAATTTTCCCAAAATCTTGAGCTTACTTGAACGTTAAACAATTTCAGCAAAACTAGACCTCGGGCAGCCGTTTCTTTTGAAGCCTGAAATGGTCGCTTTTCTATAGGTTTCCCACACTGGGAATCCATGTTCACAAATAGTTTTCTTGTTATCACATGTCCAAGTCGAAAAGTTGAAATTAGACTTACTTTCAGGGATGGAAACTGGGTCACTTTTTGTGACCCATGACCCACTCGACCCAAACGCAAACTTGACCCAGACCCAAGGTGACCCATAAAATTTTAAAATTTGGTGACCCAGACCCAAATGACCCAAACGTTTTCGTGACCCACACCCAACTGACCCAAAAATTTTTGTGACCCAGACCCAAATGACCCAATAGGATAACGTGACCCAGACTAACTTTATTGTCCTTTTGCGGAGTGTTTTTAAAGCAAGAATTTTTTAGTGTCTTTTTGTTTATTAAATTATGATTTATTAAATTTTTATTCCGCCGGAGGCGGAATCCTTGTAATGGTTTTGGCTTGAAAATGAATGTTACGCTCTGCTCTTCTGCTATGTTTAACACATAATTCTAACTGGAAAGTTTTTTCTAAGTGGGGGGTTTGCTGACTTAAATTTTCTGCTACAAACATTTTCAAGCACCAAAAGGTTTTGACTTGAAGGGTTGCTCCATTGTGTACTTCGTAACATTAAATTAAAATTATTGAATTTGTAGAATTCAACAAATTCAAGCAGGAAATTTCTTCATCATTTTGTTTCGGTTCTCCCCTTGGCAGATGTTAATTTCGTTCTTCCAAGAGCGGAAAAGTTGAATATGCAAATAAGGATTATAAGACGTATGTCAGTTTCCATTCAATAGTGCTTCCGAAAGGCGTCTACGCACACCAAGTGGCAAGTTAGTATACATCCTTTTTTGCAGTTCAGATTCACCACAGTTTTTGATTAATTAGTCATTAACGAACGACAGCTCTGACTTATGAGGTAAGCAGTTGGGGACCATCGGTATTGTCTAATTTAGCCTGTTACAGGTTTCCATGCTTTTAACTTTCACAAATTACCTTAAGATTATTGTTGATGACGCTTTTGATTTTGATTCAACTTGACGCTAAATGATTTCGATTTTGGGACAGAACAAGAGGGCCACGTGTGTGCTGTGCTTGGGTTGGGGTAACTGTCCTCCGCTTGGCATTATCCTACAGTCTCCTTATTCGCTGTTCCAGCCCGTTTTTTGCATAAAGTTTGACTAAAGAATGCTGATTTTTCGTTGGCGCGCGGTCACCCTCCTCCAAGTGTAGCAGGATGCTGAAATCAATTTTTTATTTAATTTAAGTTTTTGTTGGTACAGAATAAAGCTACATTTCAGTCTTTCTCATTCAGAATGCATGGATAAATTAAAAACCTCGACAAAACGATTACTCAAACAAATGTTCCGCAAAAACAAAAACCCAATTCAAACGCAAACTAGGAAAACTTATTTTTGGTCTCAACTTACTCGAAAACACTCACAACTGGAGTTTCTGGTCGATCACGATCAGTTTATGATAAAGCTACTGAGCTGGAAAAGTGTATTGACTGCACAGATTATATGAAGCTAAATCTGTCAATAAATAGAACTTAGAACGCCGGTTTATCTGCTCATATCAGATTAGAGATTAGATAGACTAGATTAAATTAGATTGGATTAGACTAGATTAAAACGAAGGAAGATTTTGCCAATCCAATCAAAATAACCAGTGTATATAATAAGTGTAACAGTGTAATAACCTATAAGCAAAACAGAAACTTATATAATAATACTCACACACCTGAGCGGAATACATTCCCCT
This sequence comes from Trissonchulus latispiculum, assembly GCA_030248195.1. Taxonomy (NCBI): domain Eukaryota; kingdom Metazoa; phylum Nematoda; class Enoplea; order Enoplida; family Ironidae; genus Trissonchulus; species Trissonchulus latispiculum. The sequence goes on from JASAND010006604.1 coordinate 108,832, forward strand.
TTTAGGGGATACTTGTTTGTTTTTTTTAATTTTTGGAAAAAGGCAAGTGCAAATTTTTTAATTTTTGCAAAAAGGAAAGAATAAGTGCATTCCACTCATGTTGTGAAACTAGGTTAACAGTTTGTTTTTCTTACAAAAGCTGTTAAACATGGGGAAGGTTCGTCTTGGAAGCCCGATAGCCCGTCCTATGGGATCAATTAGTGTGTGGCAGTATAGACTATAGCGAGCGACACTGTATGGGTCCACTGCACACACTGTAAGTATGAGACCCCTATGATGGTAAAGTTTGTAGCATGTCTTCAAAGTTGCCCCCAAGATTACTGGCAAAACCTTAGGGTCCTAACAAAATATTAAATCTTTTCTTGATAACATGTAAAAATACCTGACTTTAAAACTTTGCATATAGCTTTGTAATTGGTCCCATGTATTAACAGACAAGACCATACATGTGCTTGGGGAGGTTTGCTGCTCTTAAATGCAAGATCTATATACCTACATACCTACAGTTCCACAAATGTGCAGGTAAAAAATTCTATAATTCCAGCGAAATTTTTTGAAAGAATTTGTAGATTTTTATGCAATGCGCTTAAAGACCGTTGTAGCCTAATACCTAATTTTTTAAATTAGCTCGAATTGACAACTTTTCATTACTTTTTCAATAACGATAGGATTAAAAGAAATAATTGCTACTGGAACACTTTGCTGGCCGTTTTGCTTATAAGACCTGAACGGTTTCATAAAATATAATTTCATGATCGATAGAAATGCGTCCACCATTGTACGCGGCTTTTACTATATATGTGAGCCCACTCAAATAGAATGGCAGGGAAAGTCACACCTAACTCTAGTGATTTCTGCGCAGTGAGTACAAAATTTAATAAAACTGTTAGTGAACGCGCCGAAGGTGCGAAAATTTTTTAGAAACGGTGGGTCTTCCTTTAAAATCAGCTAAATTTCCAACGCAAAAATTGAAACCGGAATCTACTTCTAAGATTTGGCAAGACCATGTGACCCAGACCCAAAACGACCCACTAAAATTTACTGACCCAGACCCAAAGTGACCCACAGGGAGCTTAACCCAGACCCACACTGACCCAGAGATTTCACAAAATTAGTGACCCAAGACCCAGTGACCCAAGCAAACATGACGACCTAAACGACCCATGACCCAATGACCCATGACCCAGTTTCCATCCCTGCTTACTTTACCTAGTTGTAACAAGCACATTTTAAGCTTTAAAATGATATAAAGAGTATTGTTTAACTCATAAAATTGGGAAAATTACAGTATTTCAAAATTTGCTGCAAATACCCGAACCTGCACCTTAGATAATCGTATATTTAGTACGTACAGGTATTCTGAACTATTTTTCAAGGTGGAGTTTTACCTGAATAATTTTTGGAAAGATCTAATCATATAATTACAGAAGGATCTTTAATATTCTAAATTACCTATAGGCTCTTATACAATTTTGAAAAAATGTATAAATGAATGTATATGAAAAAATATAATGTATAATGAATCTCACCTGGAACACCAATAATTTTTGAAGCTCCTGTTTGATCATATATTTTTACGTACAGTCATTTTTCGAGGTCGAATTTCCATGGAATAATTTTAGCGGCTACAATTTAATCATAGAATCAGAAGCAACCTCCTGGAGGTTCAACAATTTTGGGCGGCTCTTGTTTGATCAGATATTTAACATGGGAGGCAAATTTTCTCAACACTTATCACCTTCTTCTAAGTTTCTAACCATTTCTAAACTTCTTCTAAACGTTTTCAAACTTATTTCTCGAACATTTAAAACTTTTCTCTTCGTTTTTTCAAACATTTCTAAATTTCACTAAACTTTTGCAAACATTTCGAATCATTTAAAACTTCCAAACCTTTTTAAAACTTTCTGAACCGCTTCTAAGCTTTTGAAACTTTTACTAAACTTGTATTTCCTCAACTTTAGGAGGCTTTCAAATAATCACCTGGAGGTTTGGAGCTTTGAGGTTCTGAAATAATCATTGCTTAGCTAGATCGCCATAGCAACCACCTGGATAGAGGCTCTGATTTGATCATATATGTAACATTATTAGCTGAGGCTTTTCAAATAAAATTCTAGCTAGGAGGCTCTGTTTTAATCATACAATTACCATTATCTTTCATGCTGGAGGCTCTTCTAGCAGGGAAGCTCTGAGATAATCATTACCTAGCCAGGTATTTTTGTGTTAATGCGTAGATATGATATATAATTTAACTGCGCAATAGTTCGCTGCTTAGGTAGCAGTAGTTAGTTAAAGTTGAGAGTAGTTTGGAAGACTTGTATAATGTGTAATGAAAATTTTGAGACAAGAATTATTCAAGAGTGGGATGAGTTATGTGAAATATTTTTGTGTTAACATATAAATATGATATATAACTTCTCTGCAGCAACGAAAGGTACAAATCGTTCACTGATTCGTTAGCACTAATTAGTTAAAGTTGACAGTAGTTTTGAAGATTCCGTGAGAAATGCGAAATGAAATTTTTTAGACAAGAATTATTCAAGAGTGGGATGAGTTATTTGAAATATTTTTGTGTTAACACATAGATATGATGTAAATTTCGCTGCAGCAAATGGGACAAATCGTTTCACTGATTAGTTAGCACAAATTAGTTAAAGTTGACAGTAGTTTTGAAGATTTCCGTGAAAAATGCATAATGAAATTTTGAGACAAGAATTATTCAAGAGTGGGATGAGTTATGTGAAATATTTTTGTGTTAACTAATAGATATGATATATATGACATGATATATAGATATACATTCCCCTTTGATTTGTGTTTTAAATTATACAGTTTGTGTTAGGTGTTAGGGTTTTTGCATGATATTTTTTGTGGGTTGAATCTTTGGGGCTGTAGAAACAGTGTCAAAACAACCGAACTCACCCAACTAGGCCAACTGCAGAATAACAAGAGCAAAATACACCCAACCTGCAACCAAAACTGACAGAAACTATAATGAATCAAGTCATCATTATAAATTCCATCAGTCTTGGTTGCCCTTACGAGGGCAGTTGGGGTAAAGCGGCAATCAATGGACTTTTTAATAGTTCGGAAGAATTGTAGTAACATGAAATCCATGTGACAGCTGCTCCACGACTACGCGAATGCCATGAACTAAATTAATAGTGTAGCCGATCTTTCCGATGGCCCAAGACATGTGGCATGGGGTAATGCACCACCTTTGACCATGAAATGAAATGAAATGACCATGAACAGTTATGCGAGGGGTAAAAGACACACCGGTTTCCTGCATTTTTAAATCACTAATGAAAGAAAATTTTTTGAAAATCGTAATTAAACCTAAGAAGCTAGGCAGTTTATCATTTCAAACTTTTATTGCATCAACAAATCTTTACAGAAAAAAGGATATGCAGACATAGCACAAACATACACGTATATGTTCATTAAAGGATATGAAGAGTGACAACTTGTCGTGAGACTTGGCCACAATCCTCTGGGGATTAACAATAGTATGCACAAATAACTGTTCAATATCTCCTGTAAAATACGAACGCAATTCATCTTTTTTTGTATTATGACGGGTATTAAAAACGCACCGGTTTCATGCATTTTAAGCACTAATGAAAGAAAAAAGTTTTCAAAGTGGTAATTAAACATCAGAAACTAGGTAGTTTATCATCTCATAGTTTATTACATCAACAAATCTTTACAGAAAAAAGGATATGCAGTCATAGCACAAACATACACGTATATGTTCATTAAAGGATATGAAGAGTGACAACTTGTCGTGAGACTTGGCCACAATCCTCTGGGGATTAACAATAGTATGTACAATTAACTGTTCAATATCTCCAGTAAAATACGAACGCAATTCATCATTTTTTGTATTATGACAGCTATTATGCTTGTAGTCATTATGTATACGTCTATTGCGCAATAAGTTCTTTCACCGTGCAACAGTCCATTGGTTCTTCGCCTGTGTCCATTGGTTCAGGCTGTTGAATGTATTCGTAGTAGAAGTCATCCAGTTTGTTTTTCAGACTTTTTGCAATCTTCGTCATGTTGACAGTAGTCTTGAAGATTTCCGTGAAACATGCGTAATGAAAATTTTGAGACAAGAATTATTCAAGAGTGGGGTGAGCTATGCGGAATATTTTTGTGTTAACATATAGATATGATATATAATTTCTCAGCAGCAACGAAAGGGACAAATCGTTTCTCTGGTTAGTTAGCACTAATTAGTTAAAGTTGACAGTAGTTTTGAAGATTTCCGTGAAAAATGCGTAATGAACATTTTGAGACAAGAATTATTAAAGAGTGTGATGAGTTATGTGAAATATTTTTGTGTTAATGCATAGATATCAGGCGCGTAGCCGGGGGAGGAAATGGGGGAATTCCCCCCGAAATTGTGTTGCCCCCAGGAATTTTTTCCTGCCATGTGTAAAACGCCCATTTTTCAACAAATTTTCGCGCCTTGGGCGCGAAACACGTGCACTGTACCGTAATAATACGTGTTTCGCGCTTAAAAATGCGTGCCATTTACTCTATTTGGTGTACTTTGACCACCTTCTGCATCATTTAGGGTGCATGCACACGCACTGCGCCATAAAAATTATTGTAATTTCAACGAATGCTCTGTAAAAATTCCACGAACGTCACGAAATAGAAAAATTTCCCAGCTTCTGGGGGGCTGCGCCCCCAGACCCCCCCAAAATTTTGCTTCCCCCCCGAAATTTTTTTCTGGCTACGATAATGATAGATATGATATATAATTTCACGGCAACGAATGGGACAAGTCGTTTCATTGGTTGGTTAGTAATATTTAGTAAAAGTCATAGATAAATTATCACAACCTGATGTCAAATAAGGGGCATAATTACGCTTATAAAGTATATAACAGTGCAATAATTCTAATCTTTTAATCTTCATATTGTAACGGTCCCTCGAAAAATTTAATGTCAAAAAGAAGCAGTCATCCCTTTCTTTTGTTTCACTTATTTCTCTTACATTGCTGCAATTTCTGAAAAGTAAATTAATTAGATGCCACTGCGTGGCCCAGCTTTGCTTGGGCGCAGCAGGATTATTTCTGTCTTTTTCGTACAGTTTCTACGACAGAGTCATTAGTTTCCCATGAACGTTTCATAAAGTTGCAAGACAGAGTCATTAGTTTCCGACGAAACAAACAGAGTTAAACAGGACCTGTTCGCTGTATAAAATGGAATTTTATAAGAAGACAAGGGCAGTCAGTTCAAATCTCTCGTCTAGTGCTTTGCGTTTTGCCAACTTCGCAGTCTGCCGTGTGTAGCCTTGGTTATTACGATCCGAATCCATTTTCCCTGATTATTATTATTATTTAGAAGGTGGGTTCGGCTTGCCAGAAGCGGTTGTTTTGCTTATATAATATCAGTCCAGATAATCTAATTATTTACCGTAAGAGTCCAGATAAATCAGTCCATTTATATTTAATAAACTGCTAATTTACCTTTACATTGGGACTACTTATATTTGTCACTTAGCTTTGTCTTCACACCAGAACTTAAACAATTTCGGGTAAGCATAATCAGTCAGAATAATAAGCTACGGCGTC
>JASAND010006605.1:0-31289 GCA_030248195.1 Trissonchulus latispiculum
TTCTAGAATGATAAACATATATGATATAGTCTATATTGGCATAATAGTTAATATCAGGAAATTCACAATATATACTTGACGAGATAATACCTGAAATTATAAAAATTTAATTTCATTATTTCACTTACCATCATCTGCAATCATCAAATTCCTAAGGTCCAAGATTGACATGGTTGAACAGAATAATCAAATGAGATAAATGAGCAAATAAGCTAATAAACTTTATTATATATTAATTTTGCTGCATTCTTGCGTTAGGTTTCATAAAATAGTTGCATTTTCGTATTATCATGTGTTTTCAACTGCTACCAACAAGCTTGTTGTAAGATATTTCTATGATATTCTCCCTATGTAGTCTTGTTCCTTATCTTTACATTTCTTCCAATTCCAATATCTAGTTCATCATTCCTTCATAACATCTGCTCATATCGTTTTCTATTTAACATCTTCATTTTCAAATCATGCATAATTACCATCTGCCTTTCCTCTTGAAATTATACATTTTTCACGTATTGCCAGCGTTGTGGTTGTTAGATTTAACTGTGCGTCTTCCTATATATACACCATTATTGTTAATTGTTTTTTAAATAAAATTTGCTAGCTTTAATTAATTATTACTAACTGGTAATCGTTTCAAAGTACCAAATTTACTCTACAGGATGGAGTCGTTTGTTACATTTATTCTTCTTTATTATTGGTCACCTTATTTTTGACAAGTTTCACTATCCTACACAAACTTTAAGTTATTATAGCTAACTAATTAGTTGTGGTATGAGGTTGAAAGTGTCGTGCAGTGTGGTTGAAAACGTGCTCTACAAGATGTTACCAAAATTATAGTGATAACCTTATGTTTGTCATGTTTTATTCCACTGGGAAATTAACACACCTCCAGAATTTTCACTACACTTTACTTTCATTCTACTACTTATGAGCAGAATTATTCACTCCAAAACACTATTATTCTTCCAGGAATATATTCCCAAAATGAACCCAAAATGTGAGGAATTATTTATTAGCCCAATCCCATAGCCTTTGAGGAATCCTATATTAGCCCAAAACCCATTAATCATAACCTTTGAGGAATCCTATATTAGCCCACATAATCTCTCTGTCTTAAGCTATGAGGAATTGAAACTACACCCAAGACGCATTAATCTTTCATTCAATTAAAATTGAAGAATTCCATATGAACCCGAAAGATATTAAGTTTGAAGAATTCTAAATTAACCCAAAAGTAATTAATCATATAACCTTTGAGGAATTAGAACTTTGCCCAAAAGTCATTAATCATACATGCAATTAAGTTTTGAGGAATTCTGTATTAGCCCAAAAGTAATTAGTCACATAATCTTTGAGGAATCCTACATCAACCCAAAAGATATTAAGTTTGAGGAATTCTATATCAACCCAAAATTTTTTCTGCAATTAAATTTGAGGAACTGAAAATTAGCCCAAATGTAATTAATCTTTCTTGCAGTTAAGCTTTGAGGATTTAGCCCACACAATTTCATGTTGTTAGATGCACATTTACCCAAAGCATGTTAGACTTGAGAAATTAAAAATTTACCCAAAAGCTATTAAGTTGAGGAATCCAATATTTACCCAAAAGCAATTAAGGAGTCGAAATTAATTTTTTTTGGAAGCATAAGTCATTCATATAGAAATTAAAAGATGGTAACAACAGATGGTATCAGAAATTTGCAGATTGTAAGACAAAATTTTAACCACACAGACAGATGGTGGACCAACCCATTAATTTGATAGCTCAAGATCATTAATTTTGACAGCTTAATATCTTTGACAGCCATTTGACAGCTAGCTGTCATAATTTGACAGGAGGTCCATAAATGGAATCCAAAATTAGCCCAAAGAGGTCCCATTTGTCCTCTCCTATACTACTCGGGCCGGCTCAGGCAAACAAAACCAATAGTCAGCCTTACGATGATGGTAGCCGCTCTCCGAAAAACGGTACTCGTGGCCGTAGATCTTCAAGTAAGGGCGATGGCCCGGCTCATCAATTTCCGGAATACGGTGCATGTTAGAAGCCACCATACGTTCGCCAATTAAGAACGGGACCACCGGGCCGTATTCTTCGGCCTGATCAGGCTGCATGGCTTCATGGGCGAGTGACTCCTCTATAATCGCCTGGACCTTCTTTTCTAAAAACTTCGACTTTTTTGTCCAAGTCTCGATCATTTTACGCAAAGGTTGAAACCGAAACAAAGATGGATAAATATAGAAGAAAGGGTAAAGCTGGGCAATTGCGGCCACTTTGGCACACGATTCCAGCGCAGCTTTCCCGACTAATTCTATCCCCGGAAAGACCAAGACCCCTTCCCGAGCCAAAGGCGGGAACCGCAAGGTAGCCTGCCAGAAATCAGGACACTCGGGTTGGATACGAAGTTTGTCGTACCCTGGAGGGGTAGGAGTGGGGTGCGTCTTAAGAGACACATGCGCCCCCGGAATCAACTGATTCAGCTCCTCAAGGTAGTCGTCAAGTGCTGAAGAAGGAACAGCAAACGGTGAGGCCTGCCCACGAAGCCATGTATCCCAGTAGGCGAACGTATGTACAAAATACGGATTTAGAGCCGAACAGTCCGAAATGGCCTGGACCGGTGGAAGCTCCGCATACTGCCAGTACCGATCCGCATACAAACGGAACGGAACAGCAAGGTCAGAGACCGCCAAGAGCTCGGCCACCGACTGCCGAACCCAAGGGTCCAGTGGCTGAGGTCCCAGAAAGGGTGGGGTACCCGCCATCCTATCCGATGGGAGACCATACCGGTCCTCACCCGGGTGGATACGATACGGGTCAGCCCCATCCACGAACTGTGGCCTTTCCCGCGGATTCGCAACCGGCGGATTTCCTTCAAAGACCGTATCTTCTGGGTCGACAAAATACTTCGGAAAATCTGCATGCAAATAGGTTGAAGACCCCTCTATATCAGCGTCAGCCAGGACCACGTCAGTCACGACACGGTGATAGACCGGGTTCAAAACATGAGTAGCCGGCCACTGAATGGTCTCCGCTGGTGGATGTAGCACCGGTTGCGGAGGCTGAAACGGCGGTACCTGTTGAACGGAAACCACAGGTGGAGTAATTGCAAACGACATTTGGCATTGAGCGTCCATCAAGACAGGCCGAGACACTGGCTCAACCAGTCGCTGATGCCCCAATGGGCCTACAGAGGTGGACCGGGACGGAATCCCCGCCTCCCAAGCCGATACCCCAGGCAGGGCAGGCGACAGATGGAATAAAGAGTGATCCGCCGACAGATTCATACCAAAGGTGGGTTGTTCTACCCCTGGCACAGGGGACGGAGCAAAAGCACCCGGAAAAAGGACCCTCAACAGATCCAACACCGTGGTATCTTCCCGTCCCACTGTGTGGTATGCGACCTCAAAAGCGTAAAAAGGCGGAGGATGACCAACTCGTTCTTGTAATTCAGCTGCAGAAATCCCCAACAGTGGAATCAATTCCATTTGCAGCGGAGTACCCAACGGAGGGACACGCTGCCAGAACGTATTCACGAAGTTGAGCCTCTCCTGGTACGGAATAGCACCTAACCCTTGAATTGGCTGGGGCAGGCGAGCAGAAGAGGGAAGGGGGGAGTGAGACTCCACCCGAGCTAAGCCCGGAGCAGAAACGTCCGGATCTTCAACTAGATGGTCATGCTGCGCCATTTGCCGCAATTGTGCAGTCGAAACCCGTTGAACCCGCGGAGGAGAGTGTTCTGAACCCCCGCGTGTTGCAACAATGCGAAAATGTTGAGAGACAAACTCTAATTTATCTGCTAAAGAAGCATTATCCAAATTTGTACGATTAGACATGGTTTATTCAAGGAAAAATTTTCATAGGTGGCCACACAATTTTATGAAAACTATCTGATCAAGAAAAGATTCAAAAGAAGGGGAAAACACGTAGAAAACAGGACCTAAAATGTGCAAAACTGACTGAAAAATCCTGAAAACAAGCATAAAAGGGCAATGCCCACCACCAAAATTCAGATATAAACCTAAACATACAAAAAGACACAAATATGGGTAAAACAGTTATATACGTATAGAAGCTAAAATAAAAAAGGTTAACATAATACAACAAAAGAGATCAGTAATGTGAGATACATACATACTACAGTTGAGGGGGAAAGTAAAACAAAACTTCACTGGTCGGGTGTCAATTCCATCAGAAACGGTTTGAGTCTATTCACATGAACAGTTTCAGGGGGGCGTCTGACTTAAGAGTAGATTGAATTTGACAGTTGGTAGGAGAAATAGCTTTAAGGACTCGGAAAGGTCCTTCAAAAGCCGGAAGGTATTTGCGGCTTGCTCCTTTCGGAATATTTGCTCTAGAAACAGCCTTCCAAACCATCATACCTTCCTTGTACTCAATAGGCTTGACCTTCGAGTCATATATATTTATCCTTGCGTTTTTTCTGAACCTGTGCAATATAATCATTCAAAATTTTTCGAATATGTCGCATACGAGCACGAAGCTCATCTACGTATGATGATAAGCTGTATATTTTTGCTGATAAGACAACTGCGGTTTAGGAAACTGAGTTTTCAAAAGTTTCAAAATACTGTCATATGAATCGATCATAGAAAGACCTGCACGGGAGGCATAAATTTGAGCCTTACCCGCCAATTTACTGTATAGAAGACGAGGCCACTGATCTTTGAGAATTTGATACGTTTCCACTGCCGATTCAAATTGTGGAAGCCAGTCTTCAACGTAAACTAATTCTGGGTCAAACCGCGGAACATCCCGGAGAATTTCTATATACGTTCGGAAAAGGCGCGGGTCGTGGCCTAAAACTGAAGCATCTGTGGCCACCATAGTCGCCGGAATTGGATGACGAGCAGGCGTCGCTCGCCCCTCTGTGTTGGGAGGGATCCCCTTTTGACTGGCTTGCTGTGCAGAAAAACCCGGGGGGGGGGGCGCCCCCCCTATCTGGCGGAGGGGGTGGGTCGGAAGCCACCCTTGAATTTCCCAGTACGAAATCTGACGTTTGGACGTTATGTGGACTGGTTTCCACCGTCTGATTTACAGCTGGTGCTACCGGACCAGTAACCACTTGGTTAGGGGCCGGTGCGTACGTATGAGCCGCCGGCTGTACAGCAACAGAAGTTCCAGCAGAAAATTGTGCCGGAGATTTATATACGTATGCTGGATTCCCGTACATATCAACGGCGTAATAGCCTGGTTGTGCCGAGGGCGGCACAGGCTGCACAATCTGAGGTGTATGCGTATATAATGGCGGCTGAGCCGGGGATTGTGATTGAGAAAAACCCGGCATAGACGATGACATTTGGGCCGGTTGTTTAACATTTTGGGCGACCTGAGCTTGGCCCGACGGAGAAGCACGCTGGAACGTACCTTGCGGATGCTGTACAGACGGTGGATACCAGACGTGTCCCGAATTTTGGCCAAAATTAGGTGGTCCCCCTTGAGCACCATTCACAAGACTGGGGACTCCCAAAGTGGGTTGCCCCACCTGTCCCCGGGACGACAAGACCGAACTGCACCCTTGATCTGACGTAGAATTAGACATACTTTGCGACTGAGACTGGCACTCGGGCGCAAAAGATTCAGGTCGTCCCTGGGGAGAAGTAACGGGCGCCTCCCGATTCGGATCGTATCCACCCAACATTCTATCGGGTTTTCCTGCCGTATCGTCCTGGGCCTGGGGAGGGGCCGCAACTGCAGACTTCGCGGAGGTGGAAGGGACTTGCTGATGTTGTAGCTGAATCAAATCATTTTCAGAAGTTTGGTTCAGAACAGGTTCGGGATTATTTTCCCCCGAACTTCGCTCCCCCGAACTTTTCGATCCCGAACTTTTCCCCCCCAAAAGTTCAGAAACCGTGACTGGCGCCAGGCCGAGATTTTTTCGCCTATAGTCCACATAATCTTGCATTGCTGTCAAAAGTTGCTCATCTTGGGAGTCAGACTCGTCAATTTCAACAGATTCATCAAAAGCGTCGAATTGGGGGCCGGGAGTGAGCATTTGCCCCTCCTGAGGCAAATCCGAAGTCTGCAGCAATTCTGGTCCCCCAGACAAAGATTTTACCGTAGTTTCTTCCCCAGAAACTACTATTCCTGGGGGGATGGCATCTGATAGTACTTGGGGGCCCCCCGACTGCGACACTAAGGACCGGGAACCCGCAGACTGCGAAACTTGGGAGCGGATAGTTCCGGATTGTGACCGAGTCACTGGCCCCCAAAAGTTTTACTTAGGTGGCCGCCATACGGGGCCTTGGAAGATGTGGACGGGCCGTGGAGGTCGGAACCCCCAACTGGAACTGGGTCCGCCGAGAACTTGTGGGTGGGGGGGGAATCCGGGAGGGTCCCCCACGCCCCCCTGATCCTCTATCTGTAACAGGTTTCGCCTTAGAATTTTGCCCTTCCCATAATTGTGGAGGGATATCAGGGATATAACCTTCCGGTCTTCTGGGGGTCCCTCTTCCAATGCCTGGAGCAGTTCCTCCCGGACTAGTGTTGGGGGAGACACCCCCGACCACGACCCCCCGATTTTGCAATACCTTGCTTTGAGGCCATAGGAGTCCCTCTATCTAAATCGACCGGTCCGTCAAAGTACCATAAGAGCCCCCAGAGTTGTGCTCTTTGTTTTTCTCGCTTATCGTGCTCCCTTGTCTTCTCAGAAAAAGCTAGAACTTTGGACATCTACTGAAAAATCACGGTCGCCACTATTTGTGAAGTACTGTGTGTGTACCTCTGTAATAAACTATGTTCACTTCACTTCACTTCACTTCACTTCACTAGATGATTGCAAGTAGGTGTTCAGTGTGTGATATCCAGTCCTAGCCAATTGAGGGAAGATGCGAGAGTACTGTAGATAAGCGAGTAGATTAAGATAGAACTACTTGTGAGCCCTAAGCGACCGTCCCTAAAGCTAATAGGCCAAATACCGCTAGACTTTACTATAGAGAACATAAACTACACTTTCCAACTTTAGAGTAAAGCATACCAAACTGATATAAAATACACAAGGGAGCACGACAATAGACCTCAAAGAACACAAGGGAGGGCGTTACCCGCTCCCGTACACGTAAACGTTGCCCAACAACTCCTACCCGCTAAAGATTCACCCGACCCCGAAACCGTTGACACTCCAACTGAACTTAAGCCTACACTTTTCTCACTTATATATACTTTGTGCTAGTGGCGTAGCTAGCCCAAAAAGAAATCACTTTTATCATTCACGAATAAGACAAATTGTCAAAATAGTTCAAAATTGTATAATTTCATCAAATAGAATATGCTTTACTCCACACGTATGAAGATAGCACTACGTGTAGTTTTCAGTGCTGCGCTGCTGCGGTGCTAGCTACTAGTGCCCTAATGAGTAATATCCCACACCTGATTTTGCTAGTCCTTGTACCGAACCTCCAATTTTTGAGGAGTCCCGTACCCTCCCCCGTACTCCCCCTTGTTCCCTGATTTTGCTAGTCCTTGTACCGAACCTCCAATTTTTGAGGAGTCCCGTACCCTCCCCTGTACTCCCCCTTGTTCCCTGATTTTGCTAGCCCTTTGTACCGAACCTCCAATTTTTGAGGGGTACCGTACCCTCCCACATACTCCCCCTTATTCCCTGTTTTTGCTAGCCCTTGTACCGAACCTCCAATTTTTGGGGGTCCCGTACCCTCCCCCGAAGTCTCCCTTGTTCCGAGCCTCCAATTTTTGAGGGGTACCGTACCCTCCCCCATACTCCCCCTTGTTCCCTGAGTTTGCTAGCCCTTGTACCGAACCTACAATTTTTGAGGAGTCCCGTACCCTCCCCCGTACTCCCACTTGTTCCCTGATTTTGCTAGCCCTTTGTACCGAACCTCCAATGTTTGAGGAGTCCCGTACCCTCCCACGTACTCCCCCTTGTTCCCTGATTTTGCTAGCCCTTGTACCGAACCTCCAATTTTTGAGGGGTACCGTACCCTCCCCCTTACTCTCCCTTGTTCCCTGATTTTGCTAGCCCTTGTACCGAACCTCCAATTTTTGAGAAGTCCCGTACCCTCCCCCGTACTCCCCCTTGTTCCCTGATTTTGCTAGCCCTTGTACCGAACCTATAATTTTTGAGAAGTCCCGTACCTTCCCCCGTACTCCCCCTTGTTCCCTGATTTTGCTAGCCCTTGTACCGAACCTCCAATTTTTGAGGGGTACCGTACCCTCCCCCTTACTCTCCCTTGTTCCCTGATTTTGCTAGCCCTTGTACCGAACCTCCAATTTTTGAGAAGTCCCGTACCCTCCCCCGTACTCCCCCTTGTTCCCTGATTTTGCTAGCCCTTGTACCGAACCTATAATTTTTGAGAAGTCCCGTACCTTCCCCCGTACTCCCCCTTGTTCCCTGATTTTGCTAGCCCTTGTACCGAACCTCCAATTTTTGAGAAGTCCCGTACCCTCCCCCGTACTCCCCCTTGTTCCATGATTTTGCTAGCCCTTGTACCGAACTTATAATTTTTGAGAAGTACCGTACCTTCTCCCGTACTTCCCCTTGTTCCCTGATTTTGCTAGCCCTTGTACCGAACCTCCAATTTTTGAGGGGTACCGTACCCTCCCCATACTCCCCCCTGTTAAAGTGTGCCTAGGAGTACTATGCAGCAATAATAACGTTTATTCTAACTTAGGGACAGCGCCTGCTAAACTTAATGACCCTCATTCCTCCAATCCTTTCTTACTTAAACAATTCCATCAGTAACGTCATACAAATAAAAATAACTGAAAATCAATTATGAATGACAGTGGGTTAAAATAAATTAGTAAATTTCACTTATGAAACCTTCCTGATGCATGCAGCAAATGGGCACTATATGACGAAACTTAATATTCTTTTCAAGTAATCCATAACACTATATTTAGTAATCCATGACGTTTTTCTGGAATGTTCACAGAAATTGTGAACATTAGTCCATATGCTTAAATTTAAATAGTTTGCGCTGTTTGTTAAGCTAGGTTCGTTTGTTGTCCGCCGAGGTGTATTTTCTTCTGCAAGCATTTTTACGTGGCCGCCGAAGCCACCATGTAAGGAAGGACTTCTTCCTTAGAAACTGATGGACTCCGAGAGTCTTAAATTGTTAATCACAAGGTAAAGTCGCTCGCAGTGAAGCAGTAAATATAGCGGACGGACACTAAATAAGGCAGAGTTGTTCCGCAAAATTAGACACTTTTAATTCGCATTCGCAATGAGAATTAAAAACTTTTTGTTTCAGATTTTTCTTTACATGTTTACGTACAGGGGTTTTGTGGGACACTGAACAGGAATCTAAAGTTTCGGATTTCAGAGTGCTCAGTGCGGACCTTTTCAGTAAATCCCCCTTTTGCCCTGATTCCGAAAAAATTTAACCAAATGAGCTGAAATTTGGTAGGGTATGTTTCAAACCACGCTGAGTTCAAATATCTCAAAATTTTTCGATTTCGCGATTAGTTTTTTCGATTCATAAGGGAGGACGAAAATCGAAAATTTTTTGTCTTCGAGTTCGTTAAAAACATGTGTATGGGGGATTTCGGGGCCGCAGAACACGAATCTGAAGTCCGTTTTTCGATTCAGATTTTTTAGCTCAGTATAGGCCTTTTAAGGCTAGACATCTTTAAAGTATAGGCTTCTTTAAAGCCTGGTTCACGATGAAGTGCTGTGTGCTTTGTCTCCTGTGCTTTGTGCTTTCATCTTCTGTGTTTACTGTTTTGTGCTCGGGAGAGAGTGCTTTGTGCTCAGGATAAAAAACAAATGATTCATGATGACAAAGCACAATTTCAAAAACACAGATTACGGAAGCAAGTTTGGAGGGCATTCAAGGCTTTGCTTTTTAAAAACGTTTCCAGGATGAATTTATTGACGTTTTATGATTTAATTTAATAATAATGATAGAACTGAAAGAAATAATTGACACTGCAGCACCTCCATGATCATTAATAATTAATTAAAAATAATCATTATAAATTAACCTGATTAATTACATTTTGCATTAAATCTTTATTTATTTACGATAGCCAACTTATGATAATTATTAAATAATTATGCTCTCAAAAATTAAATTTTAATTTTTATCGCATTTTGTCCAAATATATTTTATAATTCAACATTGGGAATATTGTAGTGCTCATGTGACGTCCCGTTTCAGTTTTCGACCAATCAGCATAGAACAAGGCCTGTTCTGATTGGAAAACACTGAAAGCAGGGTTTTTTGCGTCCAGATGTGCGTCTGGACGCAAGGTTTCTTATCTGGACGCAATGAAATTTTAGCGGGACGCAAGCTAGACGCAACATTATTTCGGGAAAAAATTAACTTTTGTAAGAGTAATAACTTTAAATGTTTCTATACCAATTTTTCCTTTTTTTTTCAAAAATTTCTTCGGGTCCTGAGGGCTCTGCCCCCAGACCCCCGGTGTTTCCCACTTTGTCATGGAATGGAAAATTTTCAAATACAAACGGCTTATGTACAAGTATCGATGAATTTATCGTAACCAGCGTTAATAGTATTTACAAATGCTTCATGCAGTAATGGAACCGGGCCACCTAGGCTTGACCCGGTGACCCGGTTGAGCCCTGATCCGGTGACCCGGTTTCCTCAGAAAATTCCAAAGGTAGCAAAAATTTTTCGATTCTGCCTAAGAACGCTAAATTTTTGGCGTCCATGTTCCATAGACCATAACCACTTTTAAAAGAATAACTATGACATACATATGTTTGTTCTAGAGTTTCTTGAAATGCGTTTAATAGTATACATAGCTGTAGCATTTTCTAAATTTATGTAGAATTAGTTGCAAAACCAATAATTTATTCCTTTGCGAAATTTTGTATATGAGTATATGCTTGTTCAAAAACACGGAGTACTTTAAAAATTTGGTTTTCATTACGTAGTGAGTTAAATTTCATTAAATTGTTCACTTACTTTCAACGTTTACCTTGGTTGCAAAAATAAACTGCAGACCATATTGCACTAAATAGAGTTATGCAATAATTAGCTTTTTAAAGCATTTAAAATAACGGATTTAATCTGTAATTTCAAAAATCTCCAACTTCTGGGGGCCCCAGACCCCCCGGTCCTCATTTGCAATATTGTTATCAAGCATCAGTAGTTCTTGGAGTTTTCGGTTTTGTATTCATGGATTATTAATTAAGATGTATGAAAGAATATTCTTACATTAGTACTTCTTGTTTTTGAAATTCGTCTTTTAATTGTGACTGAAGGAGTAAGTAATCCATGGCGTGTACTAAATGATTTTACAGGACTGTATAGGACGAAAACCGACAGTACTGACAATATGACGTCACAACGTGACGTAGGTGTTGGTTTTGTATTCATGGATTATTAATTTCAAGTTGCGTATGACAAACTTTATTACAGAGTAACTCTTTAGAGAGATCTGTGAACCTTCACCCTAACGCGTATAAGTTAATTATATACAAATAAAGTAAAATAGTATCAGAAATGAGACTAAGCCTAAGCCTAAGCCTAAGCCAAATTTTTTTCAAAGACAGTGGCAGTGGTGAACCGTCACCCTAACGCGTATAAGTTATATAAAGTATAACATATAACTGTATAACGCGTATAAGCCTCAGCCTAAGCCTAAGCCTAAGCCTAAGCCAAACCCTAAGCCTAAGCCGAAGCCTTCATATAATTTATTTTTCACAACTAAACAATTTATCTTCAACAAATTACTCAAGTAGTGGTGAGAACCGTCACCCTAACGCGTACAAGTTAATTTCTATACAAATAGACTAAAATAGTATCAGAAATGAGACTAAGCCAAGCCTAAGCCTAAGCATAAGCCAATTTTTTTCAAAGACAGTGGTAGTGGACAGTGGTGAACCGCCACCCTAACGCGTATAAGTTAATTACATGCAAATAGAGTAAAAGAGTATCAGAAATGAGACTAAGCCTAAGCCAAAGCCAAACCCTAAGGCTAAGCCGAAGCCTTCATTTAATTTATTTTTTACAACTAAACAATTTATCTTCAACAAATTACTCAAAAGCATTTCTCTATGCCACTAACAATCCGTAACCTCAAATCTAATTGCTCAAAACAGTTTATCTCTGAATACACACAACAATCCTAACCTCAACTCTATTATTAAAGAATAATCCAACGATATCACAAAAACTGTGTAAATAATCCATAACAACAACCCTAATCTGGACAGTAATCCTTAGATCTCAAACCACATACAACAGTAATCCACAACAACCAGAACAATTCAGTCAGTAATCCACTGCGACCAGACAGAAAACTTGCATAATCCACGACGCCACAACACAAATGGGCCGTAATCCATGAAACCTATACCAAAATTTTCAGTAATCCATAAAGCCGATACCGAGTTTTCGCCACTGATTGTATGTTTTAATATTTACCAGAGTTGGTCGCGGGCTGCGGGTACCCGCGGGGCGGGGCGGGGCGGGGCAGGGCGGGTATTAGCAAATTTCAGTACCCGCACTACCCGCGCGGGTATCTGTGCGGGCCTAACCTTAAAACTTAAACTATTTTTGTCCTAAAACTAAGTGAAATTTAATAGTTAATAGAACATACTGCATTTGCATTTTGACTTCTCACTTAGTTATGACAGTCTTCAGAGCTTCAATAATGTTTGCTGCGAATAAATGGTTAATGAAAATGCCGACCAGTCATCCCGGCAGTACTCATACACTGGTCTACTTCTAGGAATTCTAATTTTGGGAATAGGAGCAAAACTGGGTCCAATTTAAGAACAAGAACAGGAACTGAGACGTATTTTTAGGAACCGGGCGGGAGAAAATCTATTTTCAGGAGCAGGAGCAAAAACAGAGCTTTGTTTGTAGCAGCAAGAATTCGAGTTTAATTTTAGTAACATTTCGAACAGGGGCCTCTTTTAAAATAGCACTGTTTACCTTAATGTATATTTGAGTTTGCGAGCTATTGGAGAATATACAAAATTCGTATATTTGTAAAATAAATCCGCATATCTGCATAGATGCGTCAACGCAATCATCCTGTGATCCTGATTCTTGTAACCTTGTAGTCTTGTGAGCTTTTTGATTTCATGTTCTTGTTCCTGAAATTTAGGTCCCATTCCGTTCCTATTCTTGTTCCTGAAATCCGTTTTATTCTGTCCTGTCCCGATTCCTGTTTCTATCCCAGGTTTTAGGCACCACCTTAGAATACCAAAATGTTTGGAATGTCATCAAGAAAGGAATACTTTATTTTTCGTTTGTTTGGTTAGTTTTCGAAAAAATTGGTGAATTATTTGCTTGCAACAAACGATGTGATTGTTTTAGAGTGTTTCGAACTAACAAAGCATATGATAACGTAGAAACACATAATAAAACGAAAATTTCTGTTTAAATTTAGTTTTCCACATGATTTGAGTTGTTGAAAAATGAAAAATGAAAAATTTGAAAAATGTTGGGGGTACCTTGCGGGTATTACATGTCTGCGGGCCGCGGGGCCGGACGTGGCGGGTAGCAAAAATCGGGCCCGCGACCAACTCTGATATTTACTACGTACCTTTCTTCTCAATGATATTCCTAAATATTTCATAAATTTCTAATACTTTGATTAGTTTAACTAAGTTGAAATATCGGAATAATGTTTGTCAATAATATCGAAAATAACTCAAGGTATTCGTTAAATGCAACAGATGCCAAATAAAATTTTTTTAAACATTTCCACTACGGATTATTCTGTAATTTCAAAAAATTCTTCAACTTCTGGGGGGGGGGCGGAAACTTCTGGGTAATTGGCCGTGTACATTGTTCGCATCTATATATATTCTGTGGTAATCGTTGTCCTGCATTACAGTTAAGCAGCATCTACTTTCTAAATAGTCTCTAAATACTTTCTAAATAGCGTTACACTACAGGAATTATCGAAATTTTCATAAATAAAACAATTTTTCGAACTAAAAGCACGCTAAAACAATAATTCTGTCTGGACGCAAAATTTCTTAACGGGACGCAACTTAAGTTTAGCGGGACGCAAGGTTGACGCAAATCCGAAAACCAAAAAACCCTGACTGAAAGCACAACTCAAAACGTTTGACATTGCCAAACATTGCCAAAGCACACTAAAAGCACAAAACGCAAAACACAAAGCACAGGAAACCATCATGAACCGAGACGAGAAAGCACAAAGCACAAGGCACACCATCGTAAACCGGGCTTTAATTTGCATATATAGCTTACCTATAATAAAAAGAAGTAGCAAATATATAATAAGAAGTAGAAAACGACTACACGCCAGTTTTCAACAAAATCTAAAAAATTTTGAGTCATTGGAACGTTGTCAGAGGAGGAAATTTTTTTGGCAGACAACGGCATTTAATTTTGTTGTGACAAAGCTCGTCGTTCCTTCCCTACAACGTTCAAAAACAATCCCCCGCTAATTTTAGATCAGCAGTTCCTCGGTCATCACTATCGAATGCGCAAAGCAAGCATATCTTTCAATATGCAATGTTGATTAACAATAAGTTTTTTAATTTCCACAAAAATACAACTGCAGCAGTCTCAGAAACAATAGTATATATTTTTCCTACTCTTTGTTTTTGTTAGATGTTGTGAAGAACCGGTCTCCTGCACTTGGATGTTTAAAAAAATTCAAAACTATGGAAATATGCATTTGCTTATGTATGTTTATGCATATACTGTCAGCGTTATTTCACGTAACATACCTACATGCATCTGTGTCTGAAGCGGGCTAATCATAATTCCACTTGATTGCTTCATTTGATGATATCATGCCTTCAACATTTAGAAGACAAAGATCTTCAAAGTGAGTTGAATTTTAAATGAGGTACTGGTATATATATATCCTTTTGCGCATGGTAATATTACGATTACATAATATAAAAGTATGCCACTATGCATGCTCTTAGTTATCCGAAATCTGCTTGCTAACGCCCCCCTCCCGCAAATCAGACCCTAGTGATCCAGTGATAATTCCGTATACGCACACTTGCACTCAGATTTGAGTGCACTGTATGCATCTAATTCCGTATACGCGCACTATACTTTCAGTTAGAGTTTTAAGCTGGTTAGAGTGAGTTTGCAAAAGGTGGCTAATTCCGTAAACGCACACCTGTTAAATAGTAATAGTAATGAGGGAATTTTTTCGTTTTTAAAATTAAATTAATGATATAGGTAGGAAAGTGGTTACATCTTAAGCTTAAAATTTTAGCTTATACTGAGCTAACTAAAAGCTGAATCGAAAAACGGACTTCTGATTCGAGTGCTGCGACCCCGAAAACCTCTAAATACAACTTCAGCAAAATCTAAGACAAAAATTTTTTGGTTCCTCTTTGTCCCACCCCCTTACGAATCGAAAATAATAGAATTTCACGAAATCGAAAAATTTTGTGATATTTGAATTCAGTGTGGTCGAAAACATACCCATGCCAAATTTCAGCTCATTTAGTCAAGTTTTGCGGAATCTGGGGGCCTTTTCAAGAAAAGGTAGAGTAGAGTTAAAATTGACTCGATCCTTTTCAAGAAAGAGTTAAAAGGTAGCTTCACGACCGTGTATTAGGCGCCGGACTTCGGATCGAAAGGTCCGAGGTTCGATTCCCGCCTTCGCCATAATGACGCTATCCTTGAGCAAGAAACTTACGTCACTGCTGCACCGGTCGGATGAGGCGCTAAATTGGTGGACCAGTGTGCTGCCTTGCTGGGGGTAGTGGGATTAGGGAACCCTTAATCCACTTATCGTCAAGAGTAGGGCGCGGAGTTCCCGGTGGAAGGTACTCCCTTAGGATATGCCAGCACTTCTGCAATGTGGTCCGCCTACCTCCTACGAGGAAGTGTTGGGTGTAAACGAGTCATGTACTCAAAATGGATCACACAGCTTTCCGGGTTTGTCTCCGATCCCACTCCATCTGCGCTTGGGGCTTGGAGTGTCGAAAGATGCTGTGCTCCTCTACCTTGCGTATGAGCAGTTAATGGATGTCTTACTACCGGAGCCGAAAGGCCAAGAAGGTGTCTGCTCCAGCTTCCCATTGTGGGACAGCATTCAGGCGACGAAGCGAGAGTCATACTAGCTATGACTGATGGAGAGAGACAAAGGTTAGCGCCATCATATAGCATCTTGGCTGAGTAGTCCGGCAACAACAACAACAACAACAACAACAACAACAACAACAACAACAACAACAACAACAACAACAACAACAACAACAACAACAAAGAGTTAAAAGAGTTAATTTTAAACCTGCGAGTTAGAGAGAGTTAAAAATTCTAACTCCGCGTGGATTCATGAAAAGAGTTAAAATTAACTCTCTTTAACTCTGCCCTTTTCAAGAATCGCGTGCAGAGTTAAAAACTTGTGGAGTTAAATTTAGCTCTACCCTTTTCACGAAAGAGTTAAATTCAATTCTGTTTAACTCTTTCTCAGCATTTTCTATTAAAATTTAATCCCAGGCAAAACACACAGGTTAAGCAGAGTTAAAATTAACTCTATTCATGAAACCATGGGGTTAATTTTAACTCTGTCATTTTTAACTCCTTTCAACTCTACAGCTTTTTTCCATACGCCCCACTCCAGTAGGATGTGCACCTGTTAAGAGCAGTGCCAGCCATAACAATTTTCAACTTTGTCTGTTGGGGAAGGGTAACTGGCTGACACCGAATAATTGTCCTTGCAATTACCCGAGGCGTTTACCAATGCCGGAGATACCCCCATCACCGACTATGTGATGAATGCACCTCGGCAGCACACACCCGCAGGCGGCCACCCCTTAACTCTCGGAAAATTGACGACATGGGGGGATGGTGGGAAGCTACACCCGGGGCCGGCTGTCCCCGGAAACACGAAACAAAAGAATGTTTCTGGTCCTGTGGACCTCCAAGCAAGCAACACAGTACAACACTGAGCAATACAGAATATGTGACTTTTAGGGACAATGGAAGTTTCTATTATTTGCGGCGAAGCAGTAGTTGTTGGACAGGTCAGCTTTCGTTTAGTCTTTGATTCGGGAAAAATTGTAGTAGAATTGTTTCTTCATGCAACCAGGTAACATGTGTAATGAAATTACTGTTTCTGTTACTGTAATTGTTGTTTTATTCAGTAAAAAGGCGCTTCGCGTTCTTACAGCCTCACCTAGCAACTAGGAATAGGGTACTAATAACTAGTATAAGATGGCCTTAGTAAAGAATAATCTAGG
Organism: Trissonchulus latispiculum; assembly: GCA_030248195.1. Taxonomy (NCBI): domain Eukaryota; kingdom Metazoa; phylum Nematoda; class Enoplea; order Enoplida; family Ironidae; genus Trissonchulus; species Trissonchulus latispiculum. The sequence continues at coordinate 17,142 of JASAND010006605.1, forward strand.
CCCCTACCCGGAAATCTGCCAAAAAAAGCTAATCTAGTGAGTTAATAAGTGTTTCCGTTGAAGATCTCATGGCCAATCCAGTAATCTATGCCAGGTAATTGTATAAAGAAACAAGCCGTATCTGTTACTGCCAATTATCATCTGTTCTTGTATCTTGTGTCTGTCAGAACTGCCAGAATTGCTTTAAAAATCACAATAATCTGGTTAATCATCAGGGCTAATTAAGGTGTCTTAACTGTGTTCCTGCGGCCGTATTGAGGCCCTCGAACTACACTAATTAGTGAACTTATTAGGTGTTAGAACTATTTAAAATAGGCATAATTACCTAAGCTATCTCAACTCTTAGTGCAAGGATTCGAACCTTTGACCTTTCGCCCTTTTGTACGTGTGCGGGACGGCCGTATTGAGGCCTCCCACATCTGCATAAACCCCTATTACGTCAGTCTCGTGTAAGGGCGGTCGTAATTGAGACCCCCTTTAATCCCCCTGTCTTTCCCCTCTTCATGTCAGCGTTGCGTAATGGCCAATCTTGGCATAAATCCCCTTAAATAGCAAGAAAACACATTATTATCTACTTTACTAGTACAATTACACAACAAACAAGCACATTTACACACTGTCACTGTTTCTTCTTCTTTAATCCCTGAAACAACAAAAAGTACAAATTAAATTACACATTTTTAAATCCTACGTTCTGGTTTTAATTCCATTCTTAAGGGAGTTACTTAACTCCTCCCCTCTCTCTTCTCCCTTTTACGGGTCGGTCTTTTATCTTTGACCGCCCGTCTGTTTGTCTGGAGAGCGTGGAAAGCTCCCAGACCTTACGTGAACGAATGCCATTCATGCATTCATTCACGTAAGTCATACAATAGTGACCTTATAAGGGTCACCGCTGACCTCCCACCCACAAAAGGCTGAATCCAGCCTTCGCACTACTCAGTATACAAGTTAGGTAGACAACTATATACATATATACAATGATAACAATAATAATAGGTACGTAGGTAACTTATAATTCTAGGTAATTATTAGTTTTAGTTATTAGCTTTAACTTAGGTATTCATTTTACTTACGTAATTTGTTTTCGTCTTTGGGTCCTTGATGGACCCAAACAGGTGAGGCCCCTTTGCTTTCTACTAAGCAAAGGGAGCCCTTTGTTCTGGCCGCTGGAGGACCAAGTTTTAAGAAAGATTGGAGTTTCTGTTTACTCCAGATTTATGGGCCCCAGCAGAGACCCCTAAAACTTGATACTTAAAATCCGGCCTTTGGCCTCCTTTCTGTCTGATTTAGGGGTCATCTGTTCCCATTAATTTGGGGGTCCTCCAGCCGCCAGACGCGCCTGTGGGCTACCGTAGGTCACGACTCGGTAGCCCAATAGCAAAAGCGTGATCATTCGAAACAGCCAATCAGCTGTTAGAAGCTGAAAGGCCAGCCCCCTGACGGGGTCTCGACTGCAATTAGCAGTTTGCAGTCAGTGCTTGGCTGGCAGTCGGGGAGAGAGGTTGCTCTCTCTCCCCTTAGAAATATTAGCATTATTATTCCCCACTTTGTCCGTATGTCTCCGGGGGAGATGTGTTCTGTGCCAATTATACGGAGGCCTGAACTTAAGCATCTCCCTCCTTCCCCCCTTTCCCCGTAGGGTTTTTATTTCAGCAACTGCAGCCAGGCACTCACGTCTCTGGCCGCCCCCGTGAGCCCATATGTCTTCGGACGGCTCACGGGGTGCACTGCTTCTGACCCGGGGACCCTTATGCCTGAAAGGCGGTCCCCGGGTCCCACACTCTCGCGATTTACCCGGGGTCTTCGGACCCCGGAAGACCATTTTGTAGCACTTTTCGGGCCCAGCGCCCATTATTTTTGTAATTGTAATTGTGAGGGTGTGGGCCTTTCGCCCCACCCTCTGGGGTATTGTTTGTAACTTTTTTCTCCCTTTTGTACACTTTCCCGAGTGATTTGCGAGCAGCCGAACCTCGCAAATCACTCTTATCAAAAAGAATTTCAAATCATCATTTTCTTCATTTTATGTATTTTTCCCAAAAGGCCCTTTTTGGCCCTATCCACAAATAAACTATCGTGGGTTTATTTTCTAGTCAAAACCCACTCTAAAACCACTATTTTATCTCTTTTTAACCTTCTCAGTTTCACTCCCAAAAGCCATTTTTAACTCCCAAAAACGACATAAACTTGGGTAGTTAGTTTTAAGGGAGGACCCTCACCTACCCACCTTGAGGAAGGGGAGTTAGGCCACTCCCCGGGAGTAGGTTTTTCAGGTTAGGCCCCCCTCAATTCCCACAGCCGGCAACTAGGGTTGCCGGCCACATTTTTATCACAATTTAAAAGCCACTGTTATAATCTTGCCTTGTCTGTTCTAATCATTGCCGGGTAAAAACCTGAGGTTTCCTAAAACATTTTAAACGCAGAAAACTCAACCTTTCAAATACCGTTCAATCTATTAATTATTAAGATGTTAACTGGGAAATACCGGCTTCCCTTAACTTAAAGCTGTCCTTAGCATATTTTTTGTAATAATTGCTTGAACAGCAATTATTGTCCCCATTGGCTTTTACACACACACCCAAAATACAAACAAAAGACACGGATGATCACGTGGGAATGGCCAATTCTGGGCCATTCCCGAAATATATCGCACTTTCACGCAACCGTAGCTAGTTATATGAATTAGTTAAGTTAGTATCTTGGGAATTAGCCCCATTTTAGCACTGTTAGGGCTGTAATTGTACTGTGTTGTATGAATGCGGCTCCTCACGTAAACTCCTCCAGTTGAGGTTGTGAGAGAAGTCAAGTATGCGTGAGGTGTGAATGTTGCGTAACTGCGCCTGAATGATTGTGTGAGTGACTGTGAGCGCATGACTGAAACTGTATGCATGAAATAGTATAGCTACGATTGTCTGCGTGTGTCTACTGTCCAAATGAGCGTGTGAAAGTGGTGTGTGTGTGAGTTTGTATGAATGAGATTACGTCTGCTGTGTGTTAATAACCGTATGAATGGGACTGCTCATGTAAACCCCTCGCGGAGGTCTTGAGTGTAGTCCGTAGGGAAATGGTTAGTTAAATAATAATATTAGGCAGTAGTTAGGCATAATAATTAGGGCATTATAAACAGTTAGGTTAGGTTAGAAATAATAGTTTAATTAGGTGTTAGTCGGTTAGTAGTTATAGTTAGTGTTAGCAATTGTAGCTAGTACCAGTAATAGCGGTTTATTATAGTGTTAGTTAGGTTTGTTAATAATTGTTAGTTGTCATTAATATGTGAAATCCGGTTGTAGATTGACCCCCAGAGGCCCGCGTAGGTCGCCTGCTTCAAGGTGCGGATCCTCTGCAAGAAAAGGGGCAATTCACCTTTGCCCAGTTAGGTTTCTAGGCCCAGGTTAAGAGGGTTGGTAACCTCATTTGCATAATTGCGATAATATATTCTAGGTACCCAATGGTAGGTTACCAACCCAGGTTAGGGTTATAATTGTCGTCCTTAAGTCTAGTTAGGCCTGTAGGGTATGAAATAGGCCTCAGTTAGTACCAGGTAGTCTGTAGTCAGTAATAGTCAGTAATAATCGGTAGTACTTAACATTATCCTGTTTAAGTGGCCAGATTTGGGCCTTAAGTTAGTATTAGTCGTCAGTTATAACAATTAGGTTACTCCTCATATACTGGGCAATACGTAGTAATTAGATTAGGTCAGTTTAGCTGTAGTTTAGGTCTGTAATAGATGCTGAGTAGTGCCTACGTGACTCCATGCCCGTGAGAGGCTCGGCCAGAGCCTCATTTGCATATTTAGCCAAGTAGGCCGGAACGGCCCAAGCTTGGCCCTCTTCGCTCGTGTGTCCTTCAAAAACGTCAATTTTCATCCGTTTTCAACCTAAAACTATAAAATAACGCATTACACATTACACAATACACAATTCGGGTCTTGAACCCGCACGTGAAAGCCAATCGGTCCGGACAATAGTTGCTGGGGTTTTAATCCCCACCACCTCTGTTTCTAATGGGTTTTAACCCATTTGATTCAGGTAGCCATCCGATCTGCTCCGAGCGTGAGGAATCCTGCTGCTGGAATCGTGTCTGAATATTATCCAGTTGGAGATCACTGTGTGACGATTTGTCAGTTCCTGCTTGTCCCGTCGTACTCAGTTGTCGTTTGGATCCGGAAAGAGATCCTTGTCCTGTGTGTTGATCCTGTCCTGCTTGTGTTGTCTCGTGGAATCACTGATTAGGTACATATTGGACCTACCTTTTGGCACAGAGCCAGTTCGTGTGGAGCAGACGCGGTGAAAGCTACCTGACCTAGTCTTTTGGGAAAACCTAGTTGTGCAAAACCTAAAAGCCTAAATTCCTGTTCTTTAATCGAAACAATATGTTCAGCGAAAGTGGTACCGCGTACGTCCTGATCCTTACCACCGAAGCTTCCCTGTAGAACAATTGACGTTATAACCACTGTATTGTAACTTAATCTTGAGATAATTATCTGAGGAAGCCGATCCGACCTTTCCGACAGTAACCGACACTCTCCCAGCCTGTAACTGTCATTATCCATTTCAGAGACCGGAACTCTTCTCAAAATTCAGTTATTCTGGGCAGTCAATTATACGGAGACGCCAGAGCAAAGCCAACCTCGCTCCCACCCGATTCGGATTATAAACAGTTGTTAACTAGTATACCTTGTGCGTGTGGTCCCCAGAGTTACTGTAAGGGACAGAGTCACAGTAGAGGCTAGCAAAGAGCCTAAGAGTTGAGTTGAGTGAAAGCATATAGGATACCGGTCTAGTAGTCAAGTTAGTCCTTATCAGCACTAGAGTGTACTATACCTGAAGCAAGAGTACTGTAACGACCCCAAAACCGGATAACCAGCCCTAACCGAGAAAGTACACGTACCAGTCAAAACCAAAGTCAAAAGGCAATTCTGGCAGACAGTATCTTCTAATACTGTTCATTGTAAGACTATACCTGTAGTGACCATTGTCTGCTGGAATTTGATAAACCTGTGTGTCTGTGTCTATTTTGTAATAATAAATAATTATCCTTTCAGCTGCTTCGGCTTTCGCGTATATTTCAGAGATCCCCAACTCTATCCGCATTGAGGTTAGAGTTGAACTGACAGTCGCCCATAGAGACTATAAATCCCGATTCCCCTGCCTAAAACGAACTCACCCCTTTAGACCCCATTTCAGGTCAGCTATTGAGCCCTGGTTGTCAGCATACCACTACAGCCGGAGCATCAATCTAAGCGAAGATCCATCTTTGCGCGCCGACCTTGACTCGTGCCTTGGATCCTGTTCAGATCTAGCCTAGTCTAGCCTAGTCTATTCTAGCCCTAACCAACTACAAACGACCCCAAGCAGAGCAAAAGTTTATTGGAGACACGACCCCCTCCAATACAGAGAAATCCAGCCCAGATCTGACAGAGTCCATTACATACTTTTGTTTACGTACTGGTATGTATATACTCTCGTATTTTGTTTGTTTGCGTCTTTGTCTTTTTTTTCTACTTTCTGCTTTCAATAAATTGAATTGAATCATTTTATAAAAATATAATGTATAAAACTCTAAAAAACATTTAAATAATGTATGAATTTGTCATTAAATTAAAATTTAAGCGTTCAAAAACTCTTAACGAGAAAAGTTTTAACTTTTCTTAAAGTCCGTTTAGTATACGGGGACAGATTTCAATTTCCCATTCATTTTACCGGGACAGTAGGTAAGGTCATTGCCTTTGATCTACCCTTCTCAATTCTCTATTGTCTGAGTTTTTACTTAAGTGGACAGAAGGCAATTAACGCACTGCAGGGGTTTCTGTCCCCGTAAAATGCACAACAGCCGTAAAATCAAACAAAACCAAATTTATTTTTTCAGTCAAGCACAATTTCATACAAATAAAAGACAAAATTTGACCGTGTACATAACAGTTCTAAATTAAACTACCCCAACCCTTTCACCAACCTCTAACCTTAGCCAATCAGCGGATCCTCCAATTTTGGTGTCCAGCTGAATGTCAATCTGAATTCAATGAAAAGTGACCGAAAATTACGAAAATTCCCTCCCTTAAATATTGGCTAAACTAATTTGCATATTACGAAAATTCGGAATTTCTAATTTGCATATTATTTCTGAAGTTCGTATAGTTTTCAAACAAGGAAATATCCACAAAATACCCACTCTTTTGAAAGCGCGCGCCCTCGCTGCGGTCCATACAGTCAGTAGAATAAAATTTCAGTTAACTTAGTTAACCTGTCTACTACTAGTACATAATAAAGCAACATTATTACACGAAAGGAACCTAAAACTGCATGTTGCACGCGCGGACGCCAGCCCGAAACCGACAACACAACACACTACTGGCTTAACGGGTATGTGTAAAACTACACCGGAACCTCCAGGATAGACAGACAAGACAAAAAATATATACAGGACAGAAAATAAAGGCAGCACTGAGGAAGCACCCTCACAAAAGAGAGGCTAAAATTTCTGAACAACAAAATAAAAACATTAAAGTTTAAAAAATTTACATTAAAACTTTAATGGTCTAATTTTAACGTTTTGAGAACAAAAGGCGAGGAGAAATTACCCCCTCTTTTGAAATGGAAAATCTGAAAAGATTTTGGATCAGAAGACCTGACTTGACTTGACCATGGGTCAACTGGTGGCTGCCCCCGGTCCGAGTCCAGCCCTCGAAAAACTCTACGATTCATACTTGTTGCTTACGGACACCTGGAAAATTGAGCGGTGTTGAAGTTAAACGAACATCCCTTACGGACAAACAGACAAACGGAAAGGTATGAACCAGTATGTGAGCGGACAAGCGGAAGTAGTATAGCATGGACATTTTATGCCTGACTCCGGGAGTCAATGACCTTCAAATTTAATGTCCCCTGGGGTTTGTGTTAGAAACTTTTGTTCCAAGACCGTTTGTCGTCCCTAGGGTTTTTGTCCAAAATTTTCTTCACAGTTTTAAGAAGATCGTCTGTCGTCCCTAGGGCATAAATTTTTATTCAACTACCCAACTTTATTTTAAGGTGGTGATTCCTTTTGGAAACATCAAGTTTGAACCTTTATTACTCATTCATTCCTTGGAGTTAAGAAGCCATTTTTATATCAAAATGGAGCTTAACATTTTCTCTTTCTAATTAATATTGTGAACCAAATTTTAGTTCTCGGAAATGCTTTTACTGCATTTTCGTAGTAATTTAATTTTCCAGATTTTTTTCAGACTAAAGTGAATTTTTTCGTGAGGCGTCGGCCAGATCATTCGATTCCACTATCAAATAGCTGGGGGGGACCCTTTTTTAATTATTATGAAACCTCTCTTCGTTATGAATAAGTTAGCTAAAATGTATGCGCAACCTGGATTTTGCCTTCATTTCCCAACTTTGGCAAGAGATTACTTTTGCTGGAAAGCAGCAATCGGGGCAACTAAAAAAGGGTCCCTGGGTATTTTGTGTAAAACACGTCTAGTAAGCAGCAACCCTCTAGCTTGAATAGTAAATGCTTCACAATCACTGGAAAAATTCGATCATGTTTTTGCAAAAACTACATTTTTATGATAGCAGCGCACGGGATAGCATTTAGAAGTTTATAATCTCACGGATAATCGGCCTCGACAAGACCCTCAAATTGATACCCATAGTTTAATTTTACAGCCTGTCTAGCTCAAGAAATGGCGGATTATTTGATTTCTGCAAACATGACAAGTTTTCAACGCCAAAATAAAAAAATCAGCTATATCTCACTATAGAGAAAAGCTAGAAAGGTGTCTCAAAAAGCAAAAATGTAGAGCTCAACAGGATGTTTCGAATGAAAATGTACTGTCTAAGTGTCAAAAATCGGCAAAAACCGCCCTGAACGGAGACGTCGAAGTTTTGAAGCATGATTGCGCGGAGGGTGTTAGAATGCTAAAACAACTTATTTTGGAAAGTTTCATCAAATTTCATCTTGATTTGAACCGTAAACCAGTAATATTTGCCCAAAAGTTATTACCACCTGCAAGACTTTGGACTTCCAGGCTTTCCTTTATTCGTCACTGACGAGTGGTTACTCACATGAGAGGTAAGTACATACTTTCAATATTCAAATTTAGTAAGAACTTTCCAATGAAAATTTGCGTCCCCCTGTGTTCTCCCCCGGGGCTTGGGACCCGGCGTCGGCCCATTACCTAACCCCTACGGACCTAAGCTAACTGCGTACCTACCTAACCAAATCTGTCTACCTAAGCTACGTACCTATACTCGCCTACATATCTATTAAGTTACCTACCTATTACTCACCTACCTACCTAAGATATGTGCCTATACTTCCTACGTACCTACTTAATCTATATGCACTAACCTAAGCCCGGTCCTAGTCTAATGTTTTTGTATTTTTATGTTTTATTTTTAATTTTTTATATACAATATACTACAAATATATACAACTATTTACAGTAGCCCTTAGGAGGACTGTTGGGATAAGGGGAAGCAGAGGGGGAGGCTCAGCTTGGTTCCCAGGGTTCGGGCGAGTCTGTCAGTAATTGGAATTTGTTTTTGGTCAATCATCCGAAGATCAACCAAATCCGGCACTTCCAAAAGCCCCAAAAATGGTAATCCGAAACTTAACTTAACTTTAAAACTGGCCCACCTCCCATCCTCAATTGCTGTTTCCGGGGGTAGGATGTAGCATGTAGCATGTAGCAAGTAGCGTGACGCAATGTAGGCCCAGATTTCCACCTCACTACCTTCAACACTAAACCAATACCACCAATACATTTTCGAGAGAGCTTTTGAGACCGACCGTACACCACTACAGAACGAATGACACTGATGCATTTTCTGATTTTTGCTCGTTTTATAGATTTTTGTTAATTCCCAAGAGGGTAGTTAGCGGTCCCCGAGGGACCAAGATCAAAAGCACCAACCTACTAGGTCATTAATCAAACTCGACAAACTGTCCCCGGACCTCAGATAAAATAAAATTCGGCGTGGTCCGAGGGAACAATATGGTGAGCGTGTGTAAAAGTAAAATTTAAGGTGGCGTCGGCCCAAGGGAAGGTGGATGAGATTGAAACCATCGTGTTGTGAGACACCTTTCTAGCTTTTCTCTATAGTGAGATATAGCTGATTTTTTTATTTGGCATTGGCTGTCATGTTTGCAGAAATCAAATAATCCGCCATTTCTTGAGCTAGACAGGCTGTAAAATTAAACTATGGGTATCAATTTGAGGGTCTTGTCGAGGCCGATTATCCGTGAGATTATAAACTTCTAAATGCTATCCCGTGCGCTGCTATCATAAAAATGTAGTTTTTGCAAAAACATGATCAGATTTTTCCAGTGATTGTGAAGCATTTACTATTCAAGCTAGAGGGTTGCTGCTTACTAAGACGTGTTTTACACAAAATACCCAGGGACCCACTTTTTTAGTTGCCCCGATTGCTGCTTTCCCGTAAAGCTCAATCTCTTTGCCAAAGTTGGGAAATGAGAGCCAAAATCCGGGTTACCACGCCGCGCTTCATATTCATAACGAAGAGAGGTTTCATAATAATTAAAAAAGGGTCCCCCGTTATTATTTGATAGCTGGAATCGGATGATCTGGCCGACGTTTCACGAAAAAATTCGCACTTTAGTCTGAGAAAATCTGGAAAATTAAATTCACTGCTGAAATGCAGTAAAAAGCATTTCCGAGAACTAAAAAATTTGGTTCACAATATTAATTAGAAAGAGAAATGTTAAGCTCCATTTTGATATAAAAATGGCTTCTTAACTCCAAGGAAATGAATGAGTAATAAAGGTTCAAACTTGATGTTTCCAAAAGGAATCACCACACTAAAAATAAAGTTGGGGTAGTTGAATAAAAATTTATGCCCTAAGACGACAGACGATCTTCTTAAAACTGTGAAGAAAATTTTGGACAAAAACCCTAGGGACGACAAACGGTCTTGGAACAAAAGTTTCTAACATTGAAACCCCAGGGGACATTAAATTTGAAGGTCATTGACTCCCGGAGTCAGGCATAAAATGTCCATGCTATACTACTTCCGCTTGTCCGCTCACATACTGGTTCATACCTTTCCGTTTGTCTGTTTGTCCGTAAGGGGATGTTCGTTTAACTTCAACACCGCTCAATTTTCCAGGTGTCCGTAAGCAACAAGTATGAATCGTAGAGTTTTTCGAGGGCTGGACTCGGACCGGGGCAGCCACCAGTTGACCCATGGTCAAGTCAAGTCAGGTTCTTCTGATCCAAAATCTTTTCAGATTTTCCATTTCAAAAGAGGGGGTAATTTCTCCTCGCCTTTTGTTCTCAAAACGTTAAAATTAGACCATTAAAGTTTTAATGTAAATTTTTTAAACTTTAATGTTTTTATTTTGTTGTTCAGAAATTTTAGCCTCTCTTTTGTGAGGGTGCTTCCTCAGTGCTGCCTTTATTTTCTGTCCTGTATATATTTTTTGTCTTGTCTGTCTATCCTGGAGGTTCCGGTGTAGTTTTACACATACCCGTTAAGCCGAGTAGTGTGTTGTGTTGTTGTCGGTTTCGGGCTGGCGTCCGCGCGTGCAACATGCAGTTTTAGGTTCCTTTCGTGTAATAATGTTGCTTTATTATGTACTAGTAGTAGACAGGTTAACTAACTAACTGAAATTTTATTCTACTGACTGATGGACCCGCAGGGCGCGCGCTTTCAAAAGAGTGGGTATTTTGTGGATATTTCCTTGTTTGAAAACTATACGAACTTCAGAAATAATATGCAAATTAGAAATTCGAATTTTCGTAATATGCAAATTAGTTTAGCCAATATTTAAGGGAGGGAATTTTCGTAATTTTCGGTCACTTTTCATTGAATTCAGATTGACATTCAGCTGGACACCAAAATTGGAGGATCCGCTGATTGGCTAAGGTTAGAGGTTGGTGAAAGGGTTGGGGGTAGTTTAATTTAGAACTGTTATGTACACGGTCAAATTTTGTCTTTTATTTGTATGAAATTGTGCTTGACTGAAAAAATAAATTTGGTTTTGTTTGATTTTACGGCTGTTGTGCATTTTACGGGGACAGAAACCCCTGCAGTGCGTTAATTGCCTTCTGTCCACTTAAGTAAAAACTCAGACAATAGAGAATTGAGAAGGGTAGATCAAAGGCAATGACCTTACCTACTGTCCCGGTAAAATGAATGGGAAATTGAAATCTGTCCCCGTATACTAAACGGACTTTAAGAAAAGTTAAAACTTTTCTCGTTAAGAGTTTTTGAACGCTTAAATTTTAATTTAATGACAAATTCATACATTATTTAAATGTTTTTTAGAGTTTTATACATTATATTTTTATAAAATGATTCAATTCAATTTATTGAAAGCAGAAAGTAGAAAAAAAAGACAAAGACGCAAACAAACAAAATACGAGAGTATATACATACCAGTACGTAAACAAAAGTTCAGTCAAATGAAGATGGTGCTTCAAACGATTCCTAAAAATTTTTTAACATGGTCTTTCTATTGCATTATTGTTAATATAATGATAAACAGTTACTTTTTCAATTGTTTGGAATTTTGATGATGTTTGATCCCTTTTTAACGAATCGAGGACAACTCTATGAATCAGTTCATAAAAGCAAACCAGATAAAAGGACATGCGGCCCAACAGAAACGGACAAACGGGCAAACGGAAAGCTAGGTAGCAACTGGTATGTGAGTTCAGCAAAACGGACGAACAGAGAAAAAATTCGGAGAAACAGACAAACGGACAGGTATGAACCGGGCTTTCTAAAGCTCGAAACAGCTTACACGCACAACTTGTTTTTTGAGCTTAAAAACAATAGAGCGAGGGACCTCCTTTTTGACCAGGTTTTGATTTGCGGGCGGGGGGATAACGGTGATAATTCCGTATACGCACACTTGCACTGAGATTTGAGTGCACTGTATGCATCTAATTCCGTAGACGCACACTAGCCTTTCAGTTAGGGTTTAAACTTGTCAGAATAACCTTTTGCAAAAGTCATCTAATTCCGTAGACACACACCTGTTGAATAGTAACAGTAATAAGGGAAATTTTTCTTGTTTTAAGAAACTAAATTATATAATAAAATATGTAGAAAATTGGTTTTAAAATAACATAATACTTTAATAGTGCTTTTCAACAAGAAGACCGATAAAATCCAACCAATTTTCACTTCAGTATTGATTCGTATTATTGCTTTTGTTAACTTGATGAACAAAAGTTCAGTGTTTCATAACTTTATTATGATTAATAAGCCATACAAATAACTATATCAGTTTCTGATTTGTTGTTTGCTGACAAGTTTCGGATCTTTTCAGGATAACCCCCTAGGGCCTTTGCAAGAAAGGATAGGGTAGAGTAGAGTAGAGTAGAGTAGAGTAGAGTTAAAATTAACTCTTTTCATGAAAGTACAGAGTTAATTTTAACTCTGCGTGTTTTAACTCTTTAACCCAGCAGGGTTAAAAGCTGTAGAGGGATCTGATCCGCTGCAGCGCTAGCAGCTAGTCGTGCTTTTTCTGTTTTTGGAACTTATTTCCACCTAATATGACAAACCTTTGCTGACGATCTCCAATTAGTGACCTCAAATCGATGGTCTCAACCAAATGACCTCACACCCTTTGGTCTCCATTCTGGATTCTCAAGCGACATCAATGATCTCAAACCGAATGATCTCAAATCCAATGATTTTGATGGCCACCCGAAGCCCCCTTTGATCGTCAACGGACTTAAGATCTCCTTTCATCTACCGTATCTTTCTTCAGTCCAACATTGGCAGCTGATGGCCCAATAATAGAAACCAGAAACCATTCTTCATCTGCTGTGCCTTGGAAATGGAAAGAGTTGGCTAAGTTTAATTGCTAATTTCTAGTTTCAGCAGATTTGTCCAATCACTGGTTTCTTACTGCTTAATCCAAGGAAGGCTCCTTAAGAGGTTACATAAGGTTATGAAACGCCACGGCAAAAGAATACTAAGTGGATGCAGGATAATTGTTTCTTAGCAGAATAACCTTAGTTGCTGAGCAAAAATTCCAAACAAAAACAGGATAAATCTAGTTTAGACAGACAGACGCGGTGTCTAGGGTTGTAAAACCGTTTAGCAAAGGAGCAAAAGCAGAGTTCATTTTAGCCCGCTTGTTTTGTTTTGTAGCATGTGTAATGGACTCTGTCAGATCTGGGCTGGATTTCTCTGTATTGGAGGGGGTCGTGTCTCCAATAAACTTTTGCTCTGCTTGGGGTCGTTTGTAGTTGGTTAGGGCTAGAATAGACTAGGCTAGACTAGGCTAGATCTGAACAGGATCCAAGGCACGAGTCAAGGTCGGCGCGCAAAGATGGATCTTCGCTTAGATTGATGCTCCGGCTGTAGTGGTATGCTGACAACCAGGGCTCAATAGCTGACCTGAAATGGGGTCTAAAGGGGTGAGTTCGTTTTAGGCAGGGGAATCGGGATTTATAGTCTCTATGGGCGACTGTCAGTTCAACTCTAACCTCAATGCGGATAGAGTTGGGGATCTCTGAAATATACGCGAAAGCCGAAGCAGCTGAAAAGATAATTATTTATTATTACAAAATAGACACAGACACACAGGTTTATCAAATTCCAGCAGACAATGGTCACTACAGGTATAGTCTTACAATCAACAGTATTACAAGATACTGTCTGCCAGAATTGCCTTTTGACTTTGGTTTTGACTGGTACGAGTACTTTCTCGGTTAGGGCTGGTTATCCGGTTTCGGGGTCGTTACAGTACTCTTGCTTCAGGTATAGTACACTCTAGTGCTGATAAGGACTAACTTGACTACTAGACCGGTATCCTATATGCTTTCACTCAACTCAACTCTTAGGCTCTTTGCTAGCCTCTACTGTGACTCTGTCCCTTACAGTAACTCTGGGGACCACACGCACAGGGTATACTAGTTAACAACTGTTTATAATCCGAATCGGGTGGGAGCGAGGTTGGCTTTGCTCTGGCGTCTCCGTATAATTGACTGCCCAGAATAACTGAATTTTGAGAAGTGTTCCGGTCTCTGAAATGGGTAATGACAGTTACAGGCTGAGAGAGTGTCGGTTACTGTCGGAAAGGTCGGATCGGCTTCCTCAGATAATTATCTCAAGATTAAGTTACAATACAGTGGTTATAACGTCAATTGTTCTACACGGAAGCTTCGGTGGTAAGGATCAGGAC
>JASAND010006609.1:0-10517 GCA_030248195.1 Trissonchulus latispiculum
AAACGCTCTGCTCTCCGGTCTAGTGACAGAAACCGCTCTGCACTCTGATTACACGGAAGGTCAGCACGTCCACTTAGGAAAGTAGACTTAGGCACCGGATCTCCGAAAGGTGGTGTTCCAAAATCAGAGATTCCCTGCAGCCAACCTTTGTAGGGGTCTTCTTCGTGAGTTCGTTTGTTGCACTGGGTTCCAGCCGATCAGCAAGAGGGGTCAGCACTTGCTTGGATTTGATCGCTGGATTGATGATGAATCTTCTGCTTCCTGACCAGAACTTACCTTTGAGTAGTCCTGATCCAATCCTTAGGCTAACGCGCCTGACTTTCCGAGACAATCGCGCCCTCCGTTAAACTCTGAGACTTAGGTCTGAGAAGCACTAACTGTTTACACTATATAAGTATTATGGGGAAGGCTTGGGGCAAGATTACAAGTTACAATATTAAATGCGTTACTAACAGGGGTCGTTACAAATAAAGCGCAAAGGAATAAATATTAATATAATTAGCATAGGATATACTAGGTACTGCATTAGAGTCAAGTAAGCTATTCTCTTTAGGTTATTATTAATATTATTCCTGACTTAGGATATTACTTTAGGGAAGGCATAGGTTTTTAGGCTGGGGACAAGGTTTCAGCCATTATACTTCCTTTTCTTCGTTAAATTTGTTGCTTTCTCAATTGTACTAATTATTACACTGTCTTCATTACTTCACTCACCAGATATCTATATGCGTTTTCTGGCAGTTTACATGCTCGCGTTGCGTGACTTTTGACATTCGCTCCTTACATTACGGATTGGTCAGACTGGTAAATCAGCAAATTAATAAACAAATAATTATTAATTCTTAGATAAATTTTGGGTCGGCTCTATGGGTGAGTTCAACCACCGTTGGACATCGCTTTGCTGAAGGGTTTGGCTCCAACAATTCCGAGATTGTAAGCCATTGCACTGAATTGGCCTTTTGAGGAAAACAGAGAAAATTGGGAGTCACCTGGGTTTCGTTTACTTATTCTCGATTAATATAAATTTCATGATATGTTCATAAATTACAAAAGCTCAATAGCCGGATGGCTTCTCTTATTCTCGACAGCGGTCATTTCGGCCGAATGCTGTACCGTTGTGAGACGAGGGAGCATGGCTCTCGGAATCGATAACGATGAACAGGCGAATGGCCATGTTTACATGGAACGGCTCAAAAGACAACAAGTTTATAGTACTTTCAGACGGTTTTGGTTTCCCAACTTGAAATCAGGTGCCTGCGAAGTCGTCTCTGTTCTTGACCCGGCTGCGGTCTAAATCCACAATGTACCTACAGTGATAGGTTCCACGAATGATAGCTACCATTGCTGTTCACTTCCTGGGATCACTTCCGGATCCAACAATCTTAGATAAGCACAAATTGACTCTGGACTACTGGTTCCACGACAAGACTGAACGCTTCCACTGACTGCTCCACTACTGGATTGCTCACACGACTTCCGAATCCGGATCAGCGACTGTCCGCGCGCACCTGAATCAAATGGGTTAAAACCCATTAGTACAAGATATAGGTGCGGAAATCGAACCCAGCAACCATTACTCGTTCCTTTGCTTTCTAGGCCCAAAATGTGCTTTTTGGGCCACGTTTGAACTTGCAACTTGAAGAATTGACTAAAAACTGTGGGTTACTGCCTGTTTGGCAATATTAACCGTTCCTGATAACTTCTTGTCACCAATTTGGGCCTTCCCGGCCTTTGCTAACTTGTATCATCAGATTTTAGTTGAACTTGCCGCAATTTCGGCCTGGACAAACTGATTCATAAGTTTTCCACCTTGGGCCCGGCTGGGCCTAACTGAACTGGTAATTACACGAAATGTTCTTGAGAAATGTACAAATACTGTGCTGTTTGCGACCTATGTTCAGACTTCATTTGCCTTTGTCCTTGCAGGTTTGGGACTGAAATAGCAGACTCAAAATAAAACCTACTGGCTGGCTGGGAGTGAGTTTTTGCATGTTATTAGTTTTACTCAATTTAAGCAAAAAGGCAAAAACTCACTCACTTACTGTCTCAGCAGCCATTCTACGCAGTCCCTACTTACCGACCTACCGACCTATCCGAACTAAATAGCTAACTACTTTCCTCGTAACTACCTAAGAAGCTCGGGGAACCGTACCGAACCGCTATTCGATCCGGCGCTGGCAACCCTGGCAGCCAGCCGAGTGATAGACGCGCAATCTACCACCCTTTCACTTGAGCTTGTTTAAATTTGAGCAAAACTGGCATACAGAGTAGCGAAATTTTGATAAAAATGAATTTGAGTGAAAATTATACATTCTTGTAGAGCTTGAAAAACTGAACATTTTTTGTGCTTACAGCACCAAAAAATGTTAAGTAATTAGTGAGGAAAACTTAATTAAAGTTTACTTCTACATATGCATAATTAGCACATCTAACGTATTAATTAAAGTGCACACACGCTGGGTTGCTAAATTGTTTCCTTATATAGGCTAGCTTAAACCTGTTCTAATTATAACCCGTGTAGCTCAAATGGATGAGCACTGGATCTATTAATCCAGAGGTCCTGAGTTCGAACCTCAGCACGGGTCTATTTTTTTTCTTTTAGCTTGGTTCGTCTTTTTGCCTCTTGCATGGGAGTTTATGTGATTACGGTAACGACCGTGAACCCATGCTAGTTTTAAACCAAGCCCATTGGTATCTCTCTCTCAACTAAGCCCACTATTTCCTAATTTTTATGAACTCCAACTAATTAATACAACAAACTACAAACAAGGCTCCTACCTAGTACTCAATAACCTACTAGTCCGCTAATCGGATGTTTACCATATAAAACTAAGTTTTTGAATTAATTTCGTAATAGTTTAAACTGTTCTATTCTGGTCCTGTTTTCGGCTAAGTCGGGACCCCTTTGAATGCGGCCCATCCGTCCCCTAATCGCAGGGCAACCTACACGGATGACCGGAAATCCAGGCAGGTCTGGCAGACCTAATGGGGGTCCCCGTGACCCTAGGCTGCCAAACCTGTCTAAATCGCCAGAATTACCTTTATTTCTTATATATATTTCTACGAATTTCACTCCAAAATTGGCACTTTTACAACAATTACACGTCCAACCCACAAACATTACTGATATATGATTTGTCCTGATTTTGGGTCCAAATTGCTACTCAATTTGGCCCACTTTCCCGCCTACTATCTGAGCATTTTACCCATTCATTCTGACAGTCCCAATACCCTTATCAACAAAAGGGGGTCTACATGGTATGCCCACATTCACACTCACAATTATACAATTTTGATTACTAATTCACACCTTGAAAAGAAGGCTAGCTCTGGAACCTCACACTCCATGAGGGGTTTACCCAGGCAGCCACTTACGTAAATTTAATTTCATTCACACTACAATTTACAACAATATTGACACAAACGATTACACAGACATAATACGTCCTAACTACTGCCTAACGAGGTCTACCTACTTATAGTATGCATATTTTACCCTAATTTTGGATTAACTTTGATTTGTGACTTGTATTTTTGCCGTGAACTGTAACTTTTTGATAAAAGAGAATTTTGTTGATTTTGGGAAACTGCGGTAATTGACTTGAAAGTAGAACGAGTAATAATTGCTTAGGCAATTATTACTAAGTCAGATCACACATACACTTCCGCTAAGGACAGCTTCAGATTGATTAAATTAACACTGGAAGCCTACTATTCCCTTAAAATAGCTTGGATAATTGATGATTAAAATGATTCAGATCCTTTTTGGGGTTCCCAATATTTTGATGCCGACACAAGGTTACATTTCACAATCACAATACATAGTTACAGACAATAATGTTGCTTCAGTAGCGCCTATTTTTTGCGACTATGGCCGGCATCTTCACTAGTTGCCGGCGGTGAGGAAAAACAGTCCCTAAAACAACTAGTTCTGAATGTGAGGTCGTAACCAAGGGACCTTCTATCTCAACTTAGGGGTGGGTCCCCACTCAGAATCCCAATTCAGAATTACAAACCCAAAAACATCAATACGGAAAAATATTTTGGGCGTGCGCCCCTGTAACAATTAAGGCCATTCAGGCCGTGGCTGGTTTAGGACAGTCCTAATTTTTAAAAAACGGGCCCGCAGGCCACAAAGTAAAGTTTTAGGCCAAAGCCCTTAGAATCTCTAAATTGCGTTCCTAGGTGTAGTGGATTTTGGCCGAGCATAGTACGCTCATTTGGCCCTCAGTGTGCGGTGTTCGTCGTGTTGTCTTAGGGATCTTCCCTTCTGACCAGTGCGGTGGTCAGAAGGGGCCCCAATTCGAGTGCTAACCGGGGAAAGCATCGCTTTTATTCCCGGCTATATGCTGGCACAACGGGAAGACGTGCTAAGTATGTCGGGGGGGGGGGAACCGACCGCTCTCGGCCGAGTCTCAGACGAACATTGATGGAAATTTGAAAATTTCCAGTGAGCTGTGAGGAGTCTGACAGCTCACTGGTGTTTACTTTGCTGGCGGACTTTCTTTGATTTTTATTGGAGCTTCCAGAAGTTTCTGGAAGCTCCCTATGTTAATACATGTGCCCGACTCGGGCTGGCCAAGCGGCTGGTCCGTTGGAGGGGAGATTAACGAGCAATTGGAATTATTACCCTCCAACTGACCCCAAATTTGATGGATTTCCCAAGCTGAATTTTGGGAAACTTTGCAGACTTTTTGGTTACCACGTAAGGGTAACCAAAGGGGAAATTGCTGGCTTCAAAAATGAAATTAAAAGAATTGAAAAACAAAATTGTACAGAATAGAGGCCACTCGGGGCCGAATATGGAAAAATAATTATTAACTGCCACTTTGGCCGTATTATTTAGTAAATTTTATATTTATTATTTTTTGGGCCTTCCCTTGTCTCCTGGCCCCTTTCTTTCTTTCTAGACTTGACCTTTCGGCCGTAGACAAGGGAAGCCGCCCGTTGATCCCAGCAACAATTGTCCTTCCTCGCCAAGACTCTAAGTCTAACTAGAAAAGAGACGGAAGGGCAATTGTTGCGTAAAAAATATGCATACTAATAGCTACGTAATTTTCTAGAAAATATAAACTGGATATTATTAATCTACGTACCTAACTACCTAAGACTAACTATTTTCGTTTCTTTTAAATTATTAGGGAGGGAGCTAGGCCCCCTCCGAACGTAATTTCACTCTATAGATATGTGTTAAGTCTTTCTCTGCGAGGCAAGTCTCTGCTGGGAGAGAGCCAGCAGAGGCTCTGGGGGTGTGAATGGACACATGAATGGGCGTAACCTCACACATAGTTACGCATTGTTATAAGGTCACCCAAGGCCAATATTACAAAATAAAAATGTAACTTAAACAAAACTTCTTTTGGTTATAACTTTCGCAATATTGGGAGTTAGGTGACCGGGTTTGGAGTTTTAGAATCAGCAGAGAATTGCCTTTCAGATGAGCCCAACTTGTATTTTGACCAAAAATATGACTAATTAACTAATTATCACCTAACTAATGCAAATTAAGCCTAATTAACACTTATGAACACTACTTAACACTGTTTCATGCCCCTACTGGGCGAATTATAGCCTTATTTTGACCCATCTTCCAATATTCGCACTTATTAACTGCGTAAAACGTTTTAAACTCGTAGTTTCTTGTTAAACTGCTGGTTATTAAACAACTTCTTTCTGTGAACTTATTTTCCTTGATGATTTCCAACTAGTTCAAACAGTTTCTGAATGATTTTCTTGCTAATGTGAGGCCTTATTCGTGGCCTGGGGAAGAGTAACGACTCCTCCGTTATACGGAAAACCGTATTAGGGCCTATTACTGACCCGGGGAAGGGTAACGACCCCTCCGTTACTAACTGGCAGCCTACCTAAGCTTTCTTAGACTACGTTCCACTGAGATTCTGTTCCATTTTCGTGTCTTTTGCGTGCGCGTAGTACTATTTTCTGGCTTATTCTTCCTATTTACACTAGAACCTATGTCCCTAATGACGGATTTCTGGGGGGTTTCACACTGACTGGCAACTCTGGTAACTGCAGAACAGTTACTCTATACAATGCTTGGACGTTTCACAGTTCACATCACGGTTTCACAAACACACCATTAACAACTAGCGCATTAGAAACTCAGATCAATTCCATCAAGAATCGTAAGTTCCCACAAGTTGAGCTTTTCCTTGTACCTTTTAGGTTTTATTTTGCCTTTTCCATTACATAATTTTGTCAGAGACTGAAAAATTACAGCCATTCAATATTTTATCAAATCAATATCACATCAATAGTGCCAAAAGTTATAGCAGTTTTCGGTTCTGGCAATGAATGATAAAAGTGATTTCACAAAAGTAAACGCTCAAAGACGAATCGAATATAGCATGTCGTCTTAGCAGTTTAGCGGTCTAAGTTTTCTGATAGCTTTTTACTTATAATGACAGTTTGCAGAATTGTTGACCCTGCATTCGATATTGAGGAACGGCTGTATGCATAAATGCATATTCCAACATAGTGATTTTGTGCTCGCAGCAAGACTATATTTATGGTAAATATGGTCTCAGCTGGCTCATTTTGCACAAAGCTCTTGCTTGTTACTGTCCTAGCCATATAGCAAACCGCGCCGTCTCCTGTATCCATATCCAACCAAGGCCTGTGGATCTCACGAGACTATCTCTGGCGCGAAAATGGGTATCTCTCCGTAGAACCAAAGTTTTACTATGAAGGCGACAGGTTCAAATTGCTGATTGATTAAGTCTCGGCCGGAAACAATAGAAGCGGGAGATCTTGGATTGAAGGAGGTGTTGCTATAGGAGGCAAAGTTCGGTTAAATTTAATCAGGTTAGGGTCAACAGAGATATTTGGGTGCAGCATTCTGACCAGTTCATGAGTAGGTGTATGTAGACCTTCTGGGCACCTTGAGGAAGCCGACTATTGGACGTTGGGCATTGAAGATCATCCAATGACCCCTGGGATAAGTCATCCTGAAAGGGAACTGTTGCGTTCTGATGCTTCATTCGTTCTTCTTTTGCCCATGGAGGTTCTGAATCTCTGGGCTTTCTTCGTGGTATTTGGCGTGGCTCAGACGATAGTTTGGCAACATTTTCTTCTTCAGCCTTTTGTTCCATGACACTCGCTTGAGATTCTGATGTTCTAAGGCTCTGGCGGCCCTCAGCGTGTTGTCCAAAGTGATGTTCGGTTCTCTCAGGAGACGACGTCTGGGGTTGGTTGAGTGGCAGGCAGCAATGATTTGATCACGAATGATAGAATTCTCCAAATCCCCAAATTCGCAAGATGAGGCTTTCTTCTTTAATCTAGCGAACCAACTATCTATAGATTCTTCCTGATTCTGAGAACAGTTTCTGAATTCATATCTTTCGAAAGGAACGTTGATTTGGCCATTGAAATGGTTGTTGAGTGCTTCAATGAGACCATCAAGATCGTTGCCGGTATCGTCGAGGTGGTTTTCTACAATGTCTTGTACTAGCGTAAAAACGTAATCAGAGAACGACAGCCCATTCCTTTCCTCCAAGACATTCAACTCCACGTGGCCTCCGGCGCTGCACTACACTCGTCATGGGGTTTACATCCTCCTCTGAGATCCTACAGCGTGCCATGAGCCAAGTTCTCAGTGGGCTCCCCGGGGTGAGATGGATACACGACAACATTCTGGTTTTCGGAAAATCTTTGGAAGAACACAACAGCAACCTTCAACGATGTCTACAAAGACTGGTCGACTGGAACGTCACCATCAATATGCAAAAGTGTGAGTTTGCACAAAATACCGTCAAATTTATGGGTTTGAGACTAAGTCTTCAAGGCGTAAGCCCAATAGAGAACAAGGTGGATGCTCTGAAGTCATTTGCCTGCCCTAAAAATGTGAGTGAACTCTGAAGCTTCCTTGGATTGGCTATATTCTTTGACCCATTCATTGCAGATCTAGCCACAAAGACAGCCGCCTTGCGGCAATTAATTAAAAAGGCATTCCGTGGCGTTGGACCCATGCGGAACAGCAAGAATTTGACAACATCAAAGCAACGATTCAACATACAACCACGCTAGCACATTTCAACGCAAAGAACAAAACAACTCTTCACGTTGACGCTTCGCCTTATGGCCTGGGTGCTGTACTTTGTCAAATAGCAGACGGCAAAGAACGGCCCATCAGCTTTGCTAGTCGCAGCTTGTCGGAAACTGAGCAAAGATATTCACAAATCGAGAAGGAGGCCTTGGCAATCCTGTACGGCTGTAAGAAATTCGACTACTACACGATTGGAGATCCTTCCTTCACCGTGGTCACAGACCACAAACCACTTCTGGGAATTTTCAAACCTAGCTCAAGAGCTACTCCTAGAATAGAAAGATGGTTACTAGCCTTGCAACACCTGAGTTTTGAACTAATCTACAAGCCGGGACCGACGAATATTGCCGATTTCCTAAGCAGGAACCCTTCAGATCCAGCTGACAACAAGACGACACGGCTTTCCACCGAAGGAAATCAGTATGCACATGCGGTGAAAGAGAGTTCAGAAATCAGGTCTCTCTCACTGGAAACAATCAAAGGGCACACCCTTACGGATGCGGATTCTAGCAGCATACTCCGCGGGATCCGACAGAACAAATGGGACACTAAAGCAACTATCATGAAAAGAATATTTCCCCTCCGTCACCAGCTATGGGAAGACAATGGCATTATCCTCAAAGGATCAGCTGTCTTCATACCAGTTAAGCTACGGCCACAGGTCCTACAACTGGCTCATTCGGGTCATCAGGGAATAGGCAAGACAAAAGGACGACTTCGAAACAAGGTGTGGTGGCCGGGAATGTCGGCTGAAGCTGAATCTACGGTTAGAAAGTGTCTTCCTTGCAGTGCTACAGACCCGGCGGGTGCAGTGAAACCGACACCTATTCAGCCCGCAAAACTCCCGAAGGGACCATGGTTAAAACTGGGCATAGAGTTAGTTGGTCCCTTCCCCAACGGTTACAACCTTCTGACAGTCATTGACTACTATTCCCGGTATCCAGAAGTCGTGGCCGTCAAGAGCACTTCTTCGGGAAATCTGATAAGAAAGTTGAATGTCATCTTTAACCGATTTGGCTGTCCGGAGGAACTGGTCACTGACAATGGGCCTAACTTCGTTTCTCTGGAATTTGAAGAATTCCTGAAGGCGCACAACATCAAACACCATGCAACAACTCCTTACTGGCCTCAAGCCCATGGCCAGATAGAAAGATTAAATAGGAGCATTAATAAATGTCTCCGCATTGCGAAGTTACAAGGGGTGAATTGGAAAGAAGCATTATCGCAGTGGTTACAAGCCTACAGGACTACTCCCCACTCCACTACTGCCGCCACGCCGAGTGAGCTCCTGTTTGGGAGGCGGACGCGCGACACAATTCCAGAGCATACATCCCATTTGCAACAGCCTATAAAGAATCCCATGAAGAAAGATTCCTCTAATAAACTAAAAGCCAGCTCATACGCCAACAAAAGAAGGGGCGTGGAGCACCACAAGCTAAAGCATGGTGACATGGTGCTACAGATGGGGAGGAAGCTAAATAAACTATCACCTACAGATGGGGAGGAAGCTAAATAAACTATCACCTAAATATGACCCACAACCATTGAAAGTTATCCATCCGGGCCGAACCTCTATCCTCTTATACAACGAATCCTCGCGTTCGATGTTCAGAAGACACCCTTCCAAACTGAAACTTATTCGCAAACAAAATTCTAAATAATTCCTCTTAAACATTTGGGGGAGAAGATGTAGTGTTTTAGTGCGTATATATATGTTTATAATTTTCCTGTCTTATGTACTCGTGCTTAACTCTGATCGTAATGATTCTTGTGTAGAATTTAGTTATAGTCACCGCGTTATCAAAATCTCTATCAGTTCAGTAAATCTGCTATCAAAAAGACTATCAGCTACTACAGAAACTCTCTACTATTCTCGTCCTCCACGTTAAGTAACAAGTACACTGTTCTTACCAGTTTTATGTTGCATCAAGACAATTCTACAGGCCTGAAAACCCGAATCACTAGAAAACTGAGTTTAAGAGGAAGGAGAAAAGTGTATCAGTTTTATAAAAATATAACGGTTGTCTTTGAAATGCAGGTCTCTTGCATATGCAATAAGTATACTTTGTAGCACGGATTATAGTGCATTCACAGTTGACAGTTATGTTCATCGTGAGGGATGCTGCGAGTGTGCGGCACGAGTGCGCGTTGCGCACGAGTGTCGCGCACGGGGGCTTCTCGCCCGATAAATTTACAAAACTGTGAATGCAAAACCGTGCTACTAAATACTTGTACAACGAACAAGGCACAGAATCTTTGTCGCCACGGTTTTAAAGTAGCAGAAATATTAATTTTACTTAGACAAGAACCCCGACTATATTCACCTAGTTTTCGTTGTAAGAATATGTACTTTGTGCATACATCGTGCTCAAATAATTTGTAGCAGAATGCACGTCAGTGTGCGCGCTAACGTATTTGCCGTAGTTACGAATCTTCAGCAGGAAAATTAGAGATG
>JASAND010006610.1:0-16897 GCA_030248195.1 Trissonchulus latispiculum
TTTTTAAAATAATTAAGGGAACAATAAGTTTAGATTCGAATGAATGTTTTATTTATAATAATGAAAACGCAACAAGAGGAAACAGTTATACGTTGAAGCCAAGTCATGTTAACTTGGAAATTAGAAAACACTTTTTAGTGAGAGGACAGTCAAATATTGGAACAGTCTACCAGAGGAAATTGTTACTAGTTAGTCGGTTTCGCTGTTCAAGAGCCGTATCACAAATTTAAACTTTCGTACTGGTTCTGGAGGCCGGGCAATAGTAGTCGCAAATAGGCCCAGCCCGACCACCGTTGGCCAAAACCTGTGAAGTGTGGTAAATTTGTACTAAATTTGGTAAACTTTATGATTGTTATAATATGAAATGCATTAATGAAAGAAATGCATTAATTTTATAGCTGCAATATTGTTTTCTGGCTGGCAATAAATTGCGTCATTATCATCATCATCATCATCATCATAGTGCCAGGCGGAGCGGATCCATACAGCTGAGCAGTTAATGTAACCGCCCAGTACCCTTCAGGAAACCCATAACACCAGAAGGGGCCTCCCAAAGGACAGTCAAGCCAGGGGAACAGTCAAAATGTCTCCTCCGCGCAGCCTCCTTAGCTGGGCAGGAGAGGATCAGGTGGTCTAAGGTTTCGGTCTCCTGGGAGCTATCTGGGCACAGGTCGGAAGGGTATGCAGTGGGGTTGATTTCATTTCGATATTGGGCTAAAAGTAGGCTTTTTCCGGTTCGTAGCTGGGACAGGATGATTCTGTCACATCTTGACAGCCCGGCATCGTTGGACGGTGGGACAGAGCCTCTGTCACCAAAGATTGACCTTGTTCGGTCATAGGAAATGCCACTGTGCCATTTTTGGGTAAAGTGACGCCTGAGCACGGCTGACGCTGTAGGATAATCAATTGCAACCTCGTTTCGAACCATCTTCCCTCCATTTCTCGCTAGTCTGTCGGCCATTTCATTTCCGGAAATTCCGCAGTGACTGGGAATCTAAATTAGGCTAGCCGTTTTGTTTCTCCTATTAAGGCTATCCAGATGATTCCAGATAGCAGTTTCCAGATATGTACATGGCAGAGCAGGTTCTCCGGACAGCTTCTGCACCGCCGATAGTGAATCCGTGCATATCCGGATCGAATGAGTTCGGTGCAGCTTTCCATATCTTAGGACCCAGTCTAGGGCCTTTTTGATGACGAAGAGCTCCGCTCTATAGCTGGAACAGGCAATTCCAGCTGGGAAGGCGAAGTGCCTTCTGCGCTCGGTGAAGGTTTCCACAACATAGACGCCGCTGCCTCCTCGTTCAGTCCCGCTTTTAGCGGATCCGTCAGTCCATATAATGTAGTCAGCGGGCTGTTGGTTGCGGAGGTTCTGCAGTGCCATGGTTCTCTCTTCAGGAGGGGAGAGATTTCTGCACGAGGTAGCAATTGATGTGTCGGCTTCCAAAGTTGCTTGCTGGTGCCAGGGAGTGAATGGTGGGAGTAGGCTGACTGGCTCGCGTGACCGCCCCGCCAAAGGAGTTTCATCCACAATTTCAGCGGTTCTGGATCTCCAGCTAGGCGGTTTTCAGAATTCTGTGCCTGGTGTTGGGTCGAGCCACTGCTGTTCGCCGGAGGCTACCTTCAGGTAGCCGCAGGCTCTTCTCGTACATTTTGGAGGACAGGTATTGGGATATGAGTTGGAAGGGCTGGACACCGGCCTCCATCTGTAGAGCTTCGATAGGGGACGAGCTATGGCAGCCAGAAATAATTCTACATGCCTTATTCTGGATCTTTTAAGCCGAATGGAGGTGAGTTTGGGCTGCCGAAATGAGCGATACAGAACCTCCAGGGCTTTCTGCAGGTTGACGTCTGTTTTTACCACTTCTTCATCCTGTGACCACAGGGCAAGATCATTCGCAAATAAGGAAGCAAATATGAATTCCCTCCAGCATGCTGTCCAGGATATCATTGATGAACACAAGGAACAGGAGTGGAGAGAGGCAGCTTCCTTGAGGTACCCCGTGATGAAGGTTTCTGTATCGGCTTTTTTTGGATCCAACACGGACACAGGCTTTGCGATCAGACAGGAATTGGTGGATCCACTTCACGGCACAGACGGGAAGGCCGGACCTGAGCAGCTTCTGAATGATACCAGGTTTCAACACTGTCCCGAAAGCACGTGCGAACTCGATGAGGACCAGTCCAGTTCTTCTAGCCTTCTTTGGTTGGGAGAATCCATCTACTACTGACTGTGTCACTCTTAGGACCTGATCATCAGTAGCAGCTCCCGGGCGGAATCCAGCTTGCGCTGGGGAGAAGAATCCCCTGCTCTCCACAAAATACTGGAGTCTGCGTTTCACCACTGCCTCCATCAATTTGGCGACTGCAGATGTAAGGTTGATAGGGCTGTAGGAGCTGGTTTGGTCCACTGCTTGCCCATTTTGTGAATAGGTATTATCATTGCTTGTTTCCAGGAGCTGGGAATTTCGCCGTACTTCCAGGACCTGTTTCAGAGTCTCAAAAAAGCATCTTTGAGCCCAGGGGTAGCCTTCTTAAGCATTTCATTGCAGATTCCGTCAGGACCAGGAGCTTTCTTCAATTTGAGGTTGCTGATGGCGGCACTGAGTTTGGCCATGCCAAAAGAGTTGCAGAGTTGCTAAAGTTGGTGTGCAGTCGCATTGCCTTCGCATTTCCTCTAGGTTGCGTTTCTTCAGGATTACGTTGTCCCTGCCGGCCTTCAGCCGGCTGACAGATGCGTATTCCGAAGTAAATGCAGAGACCTTGGCATAGTCAGTGTACATGAGTTTGTCCCCTTTTCTGATGGCTCCGCTGGAGTGACAATTGGCTTTCCCGTCGATGGCTTTGATTGTTCTCATGACCTTTGCTGGGTCCGATCTTAGGCTCAGGCCAGATGCATAGTTTCTCCATTCTTCTCTTTTTGCCGTGGTCATCATTTCCCGGAGCCGTTTTATTTCCTCTGTCCATCTCCGCTTAGCATCATCACTGGATCTGGCGTCCTTCCGCAGCTCCCGGCACTTTCTTGCCTGGGCAGTCAGTTCTGGATTCCACCAGGCCTTAGCCTCCTTCCTGCGGAATTTAGGAATAGCTGTTCTGGCGGCTTCGGTGATTGGCTTCGTGATGGCGCGGATTAGGGAATGCGCCGTTTCGGATTCCAGGTCAGGCAAGGTCAGAGAGAGCTGATCGTCGAGTATCCGACAAAACCGGTTCCAGTCCGCTTTTCCAAACTTTAACCTGGCCGGTCTCTCTCTTCTGCCAGGTTTGACAATTGTAGGGTGGCAGATCAGTATAGGTAGGTGATCCGACACAGTATCCGGGGACACTTTCCAGTCCAGTTCACCGTCCCACTTCTGCCCGACAATAGTTATATCGGGAACAGAGTTGGATGCGGCTTTTGTAGATTCCCCGTTGTTAGCAACCAGCAGGCTGTTTTGCAGAATCCAATCCTCCAAAAGGTCACCGGCTTCATTCGGTGGCTACCAGTTGTCCTACATGGGGCTGTGGGCGCTGAAATCGCCCATCACGATTGTGCTGCGGGTGTTTGGCAGTAGGGACGGATCGAAGTTCCGCACACGGTGGTCGTCCGTGGTCCGGATGATGGGCGAGCAGTAGACAGAGGAAATGGGTATGAGGCTGCCGTTGACTAGGATTTGAATTGCATCTCCGCCGCCAACCGGAGTTGATGTTGCGGCGGCAGCAGCTCTTCTATCACTTCTTCGCTAGGTATGTTCCTCGTTGTAATTTGCCAGATTTAATGTTTCGCCAGGCTTGGGCCAAGTCTCCTGGATGGTTGCCACATCAGTGTAGTGTTCTTCCAGGGGCTTGGTCAAGAAGATTCTTTTGGTCTGGGACAATGCGCCGGCTTTCCACTGAAGCAGGCGTAGACAGTTCCTGTGGGTTCCAGCCGGGGACGACTGAGTAGGGCGGCGGGTTGGTCTGTTGTCACCTTGGGTTGGTGAGAGCACGCTGGGAATTGGGCGTTGGTTTGGCGGTTGCGGTGGGTTGGCGGGGAGAGGTTGGATTGGGGGAGGGGTAGGGGGTCTGCTACAGCCACTGCAGCAGAATGATCTGATGAATTGTTCTGATAGCCCTTTCCTGAAGATTCCGGTGGTGATACCACTGCATTTCCCTTCATGGACCCAGCGGCGGCAAGAAGCGCACTGGATGGAGAAGGACTGCCGGGTCACCGGTAGGTCACAGACTGCACATGGCCAGCGGGGGCCAGGATTTGGTTCAACATCACCAGCCTCCAGGAGCAGCCGGGCGAAGTGGGCTGGTTTACCCCGCCCGGCTAGGAAAAACACGCTTGGCTGTAAAGGCTGTCCCAGAATAGGGACCTTGGGTCGGGTGGGTAGCCCGAATAAGAACCATTTGGTAGGACTAGGGGGTCCGTAAGCTGCTCCACCACAGCAAGACGAGGACCATTGAAGCAGTATAAATCAGCATCATCATCATCATCATCATCATTTATGTATGAAAGCAGACATTATAAACAGCAGAATATGGAAAACTAGAACCAACCGACAACCTTTTCCGAAAAGTAGGCAGCCTTAGGACCTAATTTTCCTATTGATGACATAAACCAATAAACGTAAGATTGCAAAACTAAAAAAGACTGCAAACTTTTAAATTTAGAATTTGGAAACAATATCTCGACTAATGTTGCAATGTCCGGGGATTTTTCTTTCACAAGAAGTTTCTATACTCTAAATATTCGAATATAGAAAAATCTCATTTATACGCTATTTTTCGAACATTCGAGAATGGAAATTAGAAATTTTAGGCTCTAAATTCTAAATAAATCATAGAAAAATTTTAGGATTTAGAACCTTAGAATTTGGGTTTCTTCAGAAAAATTCTTAATTTTTAAATAGCTTTAATCTAATTTTAAAAACACTAGTTTGCACTTACAAATTAGAACTTTGAAAATTTTTTAATTTCTAAATTCTATGTTTGAAGTCTTCACCAATCACTGAAGCCAACCAATCAGCAGCGCCGTGATTTCGAAACAGCTCTTTAAACTCATTGGTTATTTGCGTTTCAAAGTAAATTCTGGGTAGTTAAAGTAAAGTTGATTAAAACAATAAAGGGTACACCGTGTTGTTTTACTTATGCTGATCTCATGAAGAAAATGGACCAGCTGTTTTTGAACCCTAGTAAATTTTCGTCTTTTTCGACAATCCTAAATCAGATACCAAACCTGTAGGTTTTATAAGACAAAACCTGTAATTTGCACTGGAGCGACCTGTTAATGAAAAAGGGGGGAGCAGTTGCGGGGGGAACCGCCGCTCCCAAGATATTCGCGGCAGGGAGTGGCCATTTGTAATGAAAGGAGTTTAATAGACTAGAATTAGAATCTAGAAATTCTAGACTAAACTAGAATTTTTACTCAAGTGTTTTGGTTTTCCCCCGAGTCAAAATATTAACCATTTTTCCTGTGGAGGTTGTAATGAAAGGAATTTAATAGAAGTGAAAAAAGGAATTCTAGAACTGATTGGTCAAAAGAATGATACAAAAAATGGGTTTTTGGTTATAATGAATGGAATTAAAGAGTCCAAGTCTATTAATGAATGCCTTAGTTGCAGTGGAGTCCAAGCGATTGTTATATTTTTATTATATGTAGTACTTATCCGCCAGAGTTGCCAAGTACAAACTACCATTCATTCAATCAGGGACTAAGATTTCTGATTTGGGTACTAAATAAGTCAGTAATTAAGGAAATTGAACACGCAATGGACGCGAATTAGTCAAGAAACTAGTTCCAGTAATTAATGGAAGTTTAAAGAGTCTTTAATTATACTAAACCCCTTACTAACACTACATTACAAATCCTAGTTTAAAAAGGGTAGTTACTTTTATTTAGGTAGTTACTTATATTTTCACACATAATCTACCCATATATGTCGTACATTTCAAGTTTAAATTTTGAGTTGTTTCGTTCAATTCTCCGTAAGTCATGAGCCATTCATTGAGTATAATTTGAATATCAGCGAAAATGATGGTGCTGCAGACAACTGAAGCAAGTTTGCGCAAATCAACTTCATATATTTAACTTATTTTGTTATGCACATTTAAAAACAATTAATAAAAACATTTTCGAACGGATTCAAGCCAGATAAGCATGATCAGAAGCTTCCTTAAATGATTTTCCGAAGAAACAAGGCCCCTGTTCCCCCCGATGTAATGAAATATTTAAGAGCGCTCAACTTAAAATAGAAGCATTTCCGAGCCATAGTTCTATGAGAAGAATTCATCCCTGTGCTGAGAGCTTTCGACTGATATATAATATGCCATATTTTGAAAATTTTGAAAAATCGCTGTTTTGTGAATTTCGGGGTCTGAGCAGGACCCTATTGGTTTCCTATTGGCGCACTGAGAAGTACTGGACACAGCTGTCGGCATAATTCATGCAACAAATTGATTCTAAGGCATGAATAAATATGTTGAAATGCAAAAAATACAATGTCGCAATATAGCTTGGTCGTAAAATGCCTATCTTTCGAAAAAAACAGCAATTTTCGCAATATTGCAGAAAAAACTAATTTCTGCGCCAAAAAAATATCGACACTGGCAAAAGGTTCGAAGTAACATTGGGTATCGTTCGAAAGCCTTATACATATACTGTATCACTGTGGAATTAGAATTTTTAGTTAGGACTTCTATTTTTTATAATATGCAGTCAAACGGGGGGTCCACTTTAGGGTCATTTTTTCGACCATCTCCGATTTTTCTCATTTTCACATATTTTATTGTCCAAGTGGGATATTTTAACGAGTTTATAAAATTTAAGTTGGATCTCTTACGGTTGTTGAGAAAATTCACCTCAAAGTAGAGGTATGCATGTGTTAAACATAGGAAATCGAAAAAGTGTCTATTACAATTCTGCGCCAAAAAAATCTCGAAACCGGTGTAAGATACCGGGTAACTTTTGGTATCGATTTGAACCTCTAAACAGATACTGTGTCACTGTGGACGGTATTTGCATGATGTAATATAGGTTAATTAATGATAATTAGTTAATTTTAATAATATTGTGTGATGATGTAACCTATGCTTATCCGAAAGGCGAGTTTCTCCTGAGTCCGAAAATCCAATCCCCACCTTCTAACTCTCAAAAATAAGCAAGTTATGAGTAAAAATGTTCTAGTAAGATTATTTCTTCTTTCGTAATCTTGCTTCTTCAAAAGGAGTGTCTTAAAGTTGGCCTCCTCCAAACCTTTGTGTTAAGTGGCTAAATTGGCCCTTAATTGGCCCCTAATTGCTACATAGGTGGCAGGTGCATTGACATCCTCATTCATGTTCTACGCTACTCCGTGTCCTCAAGTGTCCTTTAGGCTGGCTGAAGGCCAGCAATGAGACTCGCCTTTCCTCAAAGTTAGTATACACTTTTTCACAAGAAGTATAGGTTCGGAGGGGGCTTACCCTCCTCCCAAATTGTTTAATTATCTTAAAACTAGCTAAGTATACTAAATATTGTACGTAGATTATGAAAATGTAACTGTAATTTCACAGAAAATTACGTATTATTTTTATGCATATTTCTTGTTACAATTGCTCCCCTGGCCACAGTCATGTGAGGACATAGAAAGCTAGCAACGAGGAGCACTTGTTGCTAAGGCCAGCAAACAGCGTTGCTTGTTTACTGGCAAAAGTTGACTCTAAAAACTCAGAGTAGTGGTCCAGTAAACAAGGACCTGTTAAAACGATGAAAATATGAAACGGACATTCAAATTGGGTAAAAAATCGCAACTTAATATTAATTTTTTCAAATATAATGTGAAATTGAGGAATTTTAAGCCCAATTTCAAGAAAATTGGGAAAGGTTGAAAATTTAAGCTGAAATTGGCCCCTTTGGTTGCGTTTACGTGTTAACCAAAATTTCGCAAAATTCGGCCAAATTTCAGCACCTAAAATTCATCAAAAATAGGTCAGTTGTAGGGGTAATAATTCCTAAATCTCGTTAATTTCAGGCTCAGCGGACTGGCCCGCTGGCAAACCCCTAGTTCGCCAATGCTAAAGATGGCGAGCTTCCAGAAAGTTCTAGAACTTTCCAGAAGCTTTGCCTTAAAAACAAAGGAAAAGCCCGCTCTAGTTCGCCTAATGAATTGTCACCGAGCTGTCAGAGACCTGTCAGCTCGGTCCAAAACTTTTCCAAAACATCAGTGTTCGCTTGAGCAGCAACCTCAGGAGGTTGCTTTCCCCTCCCCCTCCATCTGGTGTGTCTCCGCTGTGTGCCAGAGTTTTGGCACGGAGAATAAGCACACCCTCCCAGGTTAGGAAAAAGATTAGGGACTTTTCTAGCCTTCAGGCTAGAAAAGGAAATTGAGATCACCAAGGAACACACACAATTGAGGGCCGAATGGGTCTTGTATGCCCGCCCAGAATGTGAAAAGAGGAACAAAACCTAGGAGGAAGATAAGGGCCATTTTTGGGCCATAGTTTTTAGTATTTTGGGGCCTTCGGGCCAATTTTTTATATTGTGTGGGCCTTCGGGCCAAGTTCTTTTTATGTACTATTTTTTGAAGCCCAAGGGCGGAACTTTTTCATTTCTATCATGAGGCCTTCTGGCCTATTTTTAGTTCTCTAGCATGAGTGGGCCCAAGGCCAATTTCATGTTCTGCTACATCTTTATTTTATGATTTCCTGTTGTGGGGCAGCTCATATAAACCCCTCCTGTTCGATGGAGGTATTGAGTTTTGTCCCTTATTTTTTATTTCATCTGTTAACTTTATGATTTTCTTCAGAAGGCAGCTCATGTAAACCCCTCCTGTGCGGTGGAGGTCTTGAGATTTGCCTAATCGTTTATTTATTAGTTCATATTTTATTTTTAGTTTTTGGTCAAGCCACGACCCTTGAATTGTAATTTTTTATTAGGGCCTCAGAGGCCAGAAAATAGTGATACATTTTGTAGTTTCTTGGGAAGAAGTGAGTGGGGACCCCCACCAGTGAGTGGGGACCCCTACCCTTTAGGAGTGAGTTAGTGGGTCTCCAAAAGTGCGACCCTAAAAGATATTGAGCTAGTTCTGAAAATCGTTTCCCCACAGCCGGCAACTAGGAGTTGCCGGCCTTATCGTTACTCGAGGCACAGATAACCTGAAATTCTCATTGTTTTGTAGCATATCATTTGTTTCAGCTTTAGGTCGGTTTCTAAAACATTAGGTTTCCAAGAGTCCAGAACGTTTTAGCCGAATTTTAAAACTTCTGAGTTGTTTTACAATAATTAATTATTAAGCATCTCACAGGGAATGACCGGCTTCCCTGCTCATTAAATTATGCTGTTCTAGTGTTGTTGAATAGTAGTTTTAGTAATGATTGCCGAGCAATCATTACTTACACGGCTTTGTCCAAATTTCACAAAATTCTTTTCTACAAAGTTCTGCGCTAATATCAAACTTTAGTTTCACAAAATTCCTTCTTATTCACAAACTCTCGACAGTTTATTAATACTCTATTAATAAAATTCGTGCCATTACCAGTTCAAAAGAAATATGCATATTTTAAGATAATTAGGTTATGCTATATTAGTTAGGATTAACATTAGAGTCGAATTACGTCTTAGCTAGAAAAGTTATAGTGTTTGTACTCAGAAATCAGTAAGTAATTTTAGTTAAGTAAAATATGTGTTGCGTGCATTAATAGTTACCTACGTGATTGTGTGTGTGTGTATGAATGTGAAGGTGTTTCTGTGATCCTGATTGTGTGTGGCAATTCGCGGAAACTCCTCCTGTTCGACGAAGGCTGTGAGCTCTGCCAATGTGAACGAAACTCAGATATTAGGCAGAAAAGTGACATAATTGGTATGTGTGTGAATTAAATGGTCCGAATTCCACTTGAGTGTATACTAGTCTGAGTGTCGTATAAATGCTATATAAATGTCTATTAGATAGGTTTTAGGTATGGTGCAAATGCTGTACAAATTGCTGATGATTGGAACAGTCGGGTCCTGGTATAAACCTTACGTAAATGACTATTAGTTAAACTGAAAATCTACATTAGAAAAGTGTGCTTGTGTTTCACGGCATGAGAAGTAAGTGTTAATAATTGGAACCAAGTTTGTTCGTGTGTGCGTGAATGGCAAGTGTGTAGTACGTAAGGTTCATACTAAAACTCAGGTAGTACACAGGAAATAGTATTAGGAGGTACGATATTGTATGATTGAAACGAATAAATGCAGTTAGTTTGGCATAAGTGTGTAGTCCTGAATGGAAATCTGGCTAAGGGTTTGAAACACCAAATATGCAAATGAGGTATGGACATCGGATCTAGGGTCCCGGGGATCCCGTATTATGTCTTTGCTAGTCTATATTGGGATATCCTCGATTCGTCCGTGTAAGTTACTCTGTATCAAGAGTGCGGACGAATCGCATAAAAGGGATTCCATAAACTGTCAGTTTTGCATTAATTAACGCGTTTCACACTAAATAGATACAGCCCTCAGAAGTACAATATTCATCGGTTATATATATTGTCACTCTATTTCCAAATTAAATAAATACTCCTATTACCAATACCAGTTACTTAAGCTAGGTCCTGTTCAAAGCTAGCTCTTAATAATGACTACAGTTGCGGATCTTCTATTTGAAAGAAGTATAGTAATATTACGTAAGGTTAATATCATTCGTAGTTCTTTAGCTAGATGTACTGTTGTTTTATTTCCGAAACAAATAGAGGTCATTATTGCCATTTCTAGTCTGTTCAGTCTAGTTCAGTTCGTACCTAGCCTGTAATAATGACTACTACTGTAATTAGGTGCTGTTTCACGTTCGTATCCTATTTGAAGATAGAATTAACAATCTCAGGTTACATAATAGTTAATACGGTCGAAAAAATCAACCGTACGAGTTTTCACGTTCAGTATAAATCCTAGTTGCAACAACCACTCACAAAGGGCAATAATAGACATCAGAAAATCAGTAAACTTGTGTAATA
Source organism: Trissonchulus latispiculum (assembly GCA_030248195.1). Taxonomy (NCBI): domain Eukaryota; kingdom Metazoa; phylum Nematoda; class Enoplea; order Enoplida; family Ironidae; genus Trissonchulus; species Trissonchulus latispiculum. Next base: position 10,927 of record JASAND010006610.1, read on the forward strand.
TAGTACAATAATCAGTCGTACACCGGAAATAGGGAAAATAACAAATAATCACGTAGGAAATATGGATAGGGTAAAATGAACCATCTCTTAATCAAACCAATCTTTTAACCTTTTACTATTTTTGGTTTCAAGCCATGTGATATTTCATTAACAGGGAGTTGTTACTGCCCTGAACTCTGGGGCCAGAAAAGGGCTCCAAATGTCTTGAGGTTGTTATAAAATTTACGTGACTGTATTATACGAGTATGAAAACTACCACAAATTATCTAGTTAATGCCAAGTTGTTAAAAAGTACGAATCTACGTTCATCCTGGTGTTCCAACTTGGAACAGTGCGGAAACAGAATATACGGAGTGAAATCACATTGTTATTGCAATTTCCTGCATGGAATTGCAGGAAATTGCCCAAAAACAGCATTTTTGTTAAAACACCTCCAGAACGTTAAGCTATGGCTTAAATCTTTCAATTCGGTATCAAATTTGTTAGAAAATTTAGTTACTATGATCAGTTTAAATTTCGCAAGTTCAGCTTTGATCTCAGAAAGCCAGAAAGTGAGTACTGGTTCCTGGGTTCGAATCCCGCACCTATAACTTGTACTAATGGGTTTTAACCCTTTTGATTCAGGTCCGGAAATCCACGTCGGTCCTGCCAGAATCACACTTGGACTGTCCGTATTTGGAGCCTCAGTGCTATCATTTTGGTTAGATAATTAATTGATTGTCAGTCCGGAGAAGAACATACGCAGTGAACAATTTGTGGATCGGAATTAATTGCTTAAGGGGGGGGCTACTAAAGGTTTGCCCTGACCTTGACCGATTGGCCTAATTTTGGCGAGAATATAGAGCATGGGTGTGGTCAAAAAATATCGGGTACTGAGATCTTATTGCTTTCCAGCCATGTGCAGCCGTCGCGTTTATGTGCCCGACCCCCCATTTTTCGCAACTACCAACATAATTAATTTAAAATTTCTACTGACTGCTAGGCCCAAGCTTCAAAGCTGTCATTCGCCAGTATGATTTGGCATATATGCCCCTACCCGTAGAAAAATACTAGATGTCTGTATCTTATCTGCATCTAAGGGAGTCACTCTTCAAAGTTGCAGTTTCGGCAAAAATTTAAAAAGTTTTGGCTAACGAAAGGAAAATTTTATTACTGGTGCGAGCTATAAGGCTGTAATTTGGCATGAAAGGAAGCCCTATAGGAGTACTTATTTGTGCCAAACGGCAAGAAATTCTGGCGAGTGAAAAAATTTTTATGTCAACTTTAATCTCAAAAAATTTCCTAAAACGCCTTTTTTGGGGAATGGGAGCCCAGAAATCGAAAAAGTCAAATTTTTGGAAATTAAAATTTTTTGAGATATTTGAACTCAGCGAGGTCGAAAACACCCCCGCAAAAGATTTCAGCTCGATTAATGAAGGTTTGTGACTTCTATGGCTGCAGAAAGCCTCTACACAGGATCCGACAGACTGAAAATGGCGGTTTGGGCAATTTTTGAAGATTAAAGTTGACAAAACTATTTTTTCACTCGGCAGAATTTCTTGCCATTTGGCACAAATGAGTACTCCTATAGGGCCTCCTTTTATGCCAAATCACAGCCTTATAGCTCGCACCAGTAATAAAATTTTCCTTTCGTTAGCCAAAAATTTTTAAATTTTTGCCGAAACTTCAACTTTGAAGAGTAATTCCCTTAGATGCAGATAAGATACAGACATCGAGTATTTTTCTACGGGTAGGGGCATATGTGCCAAATCATACTGGCGAATGACAGCTTTGAAGCTTGGGCCTAGCAGTCAGTAGAAATTTTTAATTAATTATGTTGGTAGTTGCGAAAAATGGGGGGTCGGGCACATAAACGCGACGGCTGCGCATGACTGGAAAGCAACTAAGAACTCAGTACCCGATATTTTTTGACCACACCCATGCTCTATATCTTCGCTAAAAAGTAGGCCAATCGGACAAAGTCGGGGCAAGTCGATTTTAGTAGCCCCCCCCTTAAGGTACATTGACAGTCAGATAAGACCATTCTGGGAAGGTTAAGGCAGAGACGACTACGAGAAAAGCACCAGAATCGAAGACGGGACATAAACCTAAAAGCAGTGAATTTGACATTTGTTTTTGATCATTCCAAATTGAACTTTATTCTTTCTATTCAAAAGATGGGTTTCATCATGATTTTGTCATTTTTCCTATGGGGGTTGTTATCCCCACCATCCTGGCTTAACTAATTGTGTATTGGAACGAAGATAGGAAGATTTGAAAGAAGATAAATTAATAATTTAAATTGATTAGTTGCTGAAGTTTATATAACCGTACCAGGCATCTCCCAACCAGACCGACCCCTGCGTTAGACCCCTCAGGCCTTTCCGAATAGCATCCGGGAACTGTGCGCTGTGTGCTCCGCCACCGGAGATTGGAACAGCATTCTTGGGCTCACCCTGGGCTCATGCAAGGACCTGAATACCGGTATTTTGTACGTTTAAACCCATATTCAGCGGCTTGTCACCCATTGTTATTGATATTAACATTAGCATTGTTTTCTTTTTGTCATCCAATTATTTAATCATTGTAACTGTAAGAATTATATTAATTCTTAATAAACTGAAGTGTGCCTCAGAAAGTGTTTGACATAGGGCTCAAACATTGGACAAAGCCTTTGGATCAGGACCATTACCATCCCTCAGCACAAGTAAGTGAATCATCTCGAGATAGAGATCCCGATCCCCGATCCAAGAAGAAATATCCAGCTGTCTATCTTGATTAGCTTATCAAGATACGTATCGGAACTCACTGTTGTGAACTGATACCTTCAAGTCCAGTCTATGGAACAGACAAGCATCGACCCCGTTTGTCTCCATTGATAACCAACGAAATCACTCTCCCACTACTAAACGAACTCACAACTAGGACCCCATCCGGGTTGGCTACAAGGATACCCAATTTTGAATAAATCACCGTTTGGGCATCCTGTGTCTAAGTTTGCTGATCCCAGCAGACGCGCCAACCCTCCGTGTAAAGGATCAAGTTGCTACGAAGCCCTAACCAACTAGATTTGAACAAAGGAAGAGAAAGCAACTTTAAGTCCAGATCTAAGCAACTTCATTACACATTACAAAAACTCACCCACGGGGTGTTGAAAGAATGAAAATATGAAAACATTCAAAAAATTTCGGTCTTCAAAAATTATGATCACTGTCGCATGCTGACACATTCAATAAGTAATAAACGGAAGAGTAAACCTGTAAACCAGTGAAAACCACAGGTTTCATATGTATAGAATACCAGTCTTACTTGTAATCCTTTCCACCAAAGTATCTTCGATAGAAACTATCATCGATGTCCTGTGTAAATTAACTAGACTTAACCTGTATTTTCTCAAAAGCTTTTGTATTTATGTTCTACAAGTGATTCGTGTAGTTTCTACTGGAACATTTCTAAGAGTGCAGGAAGGTTTCGAGTTTGAGGAAAATACATGTGAAACACTTGAGATCCCCATTCCAGTCTTGAGTCTTGCAACTTGAGCACTCGAGAAATATTATACCGAGAAATTTAGTCCTCTGGATAACCCAACATTAGCATAAACAGAGGTATATATTTTTATCACTACGATAGTAAGGTATAACTTTTGTTATATTTCGGTTACCAATCATCCGCATGATCGTTCCAAAGAAAAAGATTAGATAACTGCATAATTTTCTCTATAAAGTCAAGTACTTTATATTATCACTTCCTCTTGTAACAATAGCGCAACGCCAACAACTAAGGACTGTTCTGTTTGAAGAGCTGTTTCGAAATCACGGCGCTGCTGTTTGGTTGGCTTGATTCTAGGTCTTCAGTGATTGGTGAAAACTTCAAACATAGAATTTAGAATTTAAAAAATTTTGAAAGTTCTAATTTGTAAGTGCGAACTAATGTAATGCTAGTAGAAGGTGACCTGACTACTAAGCACTACGAGGTGGGTACTGCGCGCTCGGAAACAGCAGACCTGAAGGAGATGTTGTTCCAGTCGACCTGTAGCAACAACCTCGCCAAAACTACTGGAACAACGGTGGCCCTAACTCAGAATGAATTACAAACCGACACCACAAAGTTACACTCAACCTAGTCTCAGACTGCCAGATTTTCTATCTACCTAACTGCCTACCGAACAATAAATGCTAAGACCTACTCTACCAATATTTGGAGACCTTATTTAATTTTTAAAACCTAACTAAACCAGTTGTGTACATCAGAGTAGAAATTCACAAAATAATTCAAAAACTAATACACAAGTACAGAGGTCACACAATAATCAATTTTTACGTTCACACTTACTAATTTTACCCAAAGCAGGAATTATCAAGAAGACAGGAACATCCAGATAAATTTCCAAAATAAGCAGAAGCACAAATAATACAGATATGGGAAGGTTTGGCCGGAGCGACCTAAACCAGGGGACGGTTAAATATAATAGAGGGGGAAATCAGGACAATACAGAAAGAAAACAGTAGGCATAGACAAGAACACCAGGGATCCTAGCGACACAGGGGCAGTTACAAATAAACACAACTCAGGGGGAAATAATAACGTGAAGATACGTATATGAAGGACTCAGTGTTAAAAGCCAACCACTCACTAAGAAAGAAAACTATAAAACTGACTACTTTCTGTTCTTGCGTCAGACCACCCCCCTAAGTAGCCAATCAGATGAAAGTATTGATTTTTGAGAGAGACCTGGAAAGTTTTCATTGGTTAAAGGTTCCTATCTAGTTTTGCTACTCGAAAGCGCCGCCTAGCGGCTGAATAAAAACATGTTATATCAAACCGGTTTCAGAACAAATCTCAGACACATAAATTTCAAACACATAAATTTCACACACATATCTTTTAACATTTGCAAAAACACACATACGTACATTCATACAACAAACACACTAAAAACACCCACCCATTACACTAATGTTTTTAAATCTAGACTATAGGAGTTTAGAAATTAAGCATTTTTCTAAAGAAACTGAAATTCTAAGGTTGTAAATCCTAAAATTTGTCTTTGATTTATTTAGAATTTAAAGCCTAAAATTTCTAATTTCTATTCTCGAATGTTCGAAAAATAGAGCATAAACTAAATTTTTCTATGTTTAAATGCTTAGAACATAGAAACTTCTTGTGAAAGAAAAATCCACGGACAGTTGCAAGAACGCCAAAATGTAGGCTTTACTTGCAGATAGTGACGATGCATTGCAGAATTACTAAAATCAAATTCCTGACGTCTTATCCCAACGGGATTTTAGCCTTAGCTATTAAGCCTTAGCTATTAGCTAATTACTTAGCCCTTTTAAGGGCAACCATTTCAATTGAAATTTGAAACTGTTTGTTTAACTCTAACGGTGATTTCATAGTTCCAGTCGCCTCTAGACGCGTAGACGCACGTCGACGTGCGTAGACGCGCGTCGAAGGGCGTCAACGCGCTACACTGCCATGTTATATTTGGAGGCGTCGACGCCTCCAAACGTGACATCACGTCCTGGTGCTATGCTAGCACTGGAAGCGTCGACGCGCATCGACACGCGTAGACATGCGTCGACGCGCGTCAACGCGCCCATTTGTAGCATGCCAGTTTACGCGCATCGACGCACGTCGACGCGCGTTGATGCGCGCAAAATGATATTGACAAATGTAGACGCGCGTAGACGCGCGTCGACGCGCGTACACCTGCGTTCGCGACTATGAAGGCACCTTAACAAACTGTTTTTTCTATTTAAGCTATTGTTTTAAAAATTTACTATGCAAGGCTTAGGTGAAATTTTTAATTAATAGTAAATAACCATAATAATAATAATAATAATATAATGCTAATAATAATATAATAATTATAATGATAATATTTCGTAGTAATTTCTAATTTCAATTTAAGATAATTGTTTCAAAAGGTAATTGATTTGTCAAGGTTTAGGTGAAATCGACCAAATTCGAACATGTTTGAGCGAATTTGGTC